>ML778948.1:52070-86691 GCA_009831015.1 Picea engelmannii
GTAACAACTAGTGTAACTAGTTGATCATCCCACCAAAGTATCTCCCCCTCTGTTTAATTATGTAATTCAACAAAGATAAGTCAAGCACATAATAATCATGAGAATAAATACACATATAATTAGTCATGAAATAAAACTCATGGAGATGGGTGGGAGGGAGGAAATCCTACTGGAAAGAGAAACCATCAGCTCGATCATCCCACCTCAAAGTGTATCCACAAGATTTATCAATCCATCTTTGGAGAGGGATACCATATGTAGATGACGAATCATCTTCATCTTCACTAAGAAAATCATTGATCCTTGAAGGCTGAGAAAGGATAAGCGATCCCAAGAAAACCTGTTGGATTCCCATACAAGGGGAAACGAGGTAAGGCATGACCTTACATATAGAGAAAAAATCCTCCCTTGGAATTAGGAAATGTCGTTTCTTTTCCTGCAAATCTTCTCCCAAAATATCAACATGAAAGTACTTTCGTTTGGTAGTGTGGACATTGGATTGGTTTGGGTTGGCCATGACTTGGTGCCTATCAAAATCTAAGCACAATGACTGAAAATAATCATAGAACAAATCTGCATCCTCAAAAGGGTATGTATCAAGGGATGACTGGAGATCACCCTGAGTATGCTGGAACAAGTCATCCTTGAATGAACAGAACAAATATGTAACCATATCATCACTAGGATACCAAATTTATAAATCATATATGCATGAAGACCAATCCTCTGATGATGACACATTAACCCCTTTTTTTTGAGAGCTACCCTCAATATCATAAATGGGGTCTCTATAAAAAACGAAATGACCAAAATCCTATCTACGTCTCCCAACCTATATGAAATAATCAATGTGTAGATCAACGATGTCAAAGAGTTTTTACATGAGATCATCTACATGATTGAGGCTAATCATTTCTTCATCTTCATGTGTAGGAGGATAACAAGGCCGAATGATATCATATTTTTCAAGCGGGAGCACGGATACCAATGTCTCCTCATCTGGATGTTGTACTTCATTGTCTTCATCATTAACTATTGTTGAAAAAATTCTTCATGAATATGTTGTTCGACCAAGTCTTTGTCATATTCAATAGGATCAAAGAACTCACTGTCCCGATCTTGATCTCTAATGAGTTTTTAGACTTCTTCGGGCATAGAGAGAGGTTCATCATCATTTGGAAAGTTTTTCTAGTACCCATACTCTTTGGTCACAACATCGTATAATGAATCTATTCCAAAATATGCAATGACCACTTCACAATATGAGTTTAGGGTAGGACTTTCCTCATAATTGTCGAGGATGAAGTCATACTCTTCTTCTCTATGTTGACATAAATTAACTAGAAATTCCTTGTCAGGGAAAAGTTTCATTAGTTTTTCACAAAACTCATAATCTTCATTTGTGCTTCACTTGAGGCACTCAAAACTTTCCTCATTCCTATTGTCAACTTCTTGTTTTTCTACTATTATTTCAACAAACTCTAGAAGAAGCGTTCTTCTCAAGCATTCAATAGGATAAAGGTCAAAACCTTCTCTCAAAAAAGCATCCTTCAAGTCCTAAATTGTATCCTCAAGACTTTGAGCTTCTGGTCCCCAACGTTTAAGGAACTCTCTAATGAGGATCGTTAAAGAAGATATACTTCTTGTCTTGTACAAATCCTTGATCCAATCTCTTTGTTCACTTCCCAAGGACAACAAGAATAGCCGGAGGGATACATCCTCATGTTGTGCACTCAAAATGCAGATGCATCTGGTATACTCAACAATACGTGTTGTGATCGACAATGGATTACCATTGAACTTTGGGAGGAGATCAAATTGGTTTATCAGGCACTTGTTTGGATATCCGTCAATAGCTTCAAGATCCAAGGTCTTGTATGCTTCATGAAAGTGCCACAAAGCCATGTTTCCATTACTTAGGGTAATACCTCAATGGAGTCGCCAGATGAGCTCAAGGCTCATCAAAGGATGGACATGGATAAGGTGGGTTCTTGGAAAGTGGAGTCGCCAGATGAACTTAAAGAAGATCTCATCAAGGGTGGAAAGGGAGCGTCCCTGGGGTGGAGTTTCCAGGAAAGCTAGGGAAAAGGATTTGGGATACCTTTCCAAAGTTTCGTTAGGGTTCAGAAGAGGAATAAAATCCCTCCTCGAAAACAACGCCAAAATGTTATTGCACAATTTGTAGGTTAGGAAAATCCCAACCCAACCACCAAAATCGCGACAACTTAGAGAGCACCTACCCACTGTCACCTTAGGCAGGCGTTCCTATCACTTTAGAGGTGAGATAGTCACCTCAAGGGGGAGATCCCAGTGACCTAGGGGGATTGAGATAGAAAACAAATGAGGTATGAATGCATGCCCCTAAAGGTCAAGGTTTTATATGGAAAAAGGAACTTTGAAATGATTCTAGAGGTTTGTTGAAGGTTACCAATGCTTTGAGTGACTTTCCAATAGAAAATACATTCCCGAGACACAAGGAAAACTAAGTATATAATGAAGTATGTTAGGTGGACAAGCAAGTTAATATTACTATTCCTAATTGCAAAACAAATCAATGATATATTTCAACATATAAAATATAATAAGGGCTTCAAAATGAGTGCTAAAATTCTAGTTGAATAAGCAATAGACAAGCTAGTAAGGACTAGTTCAAATCAAGAATGAAAGATAAAGACTTTATCATAAAATCAAGGTTGTGACAAAAAGTTTACTGCAGTGATATTTATCATACTTATTGTTGTATAAAACCAAGCCTTATAACATAAAATTCAGCCAATGAAGATCACCTCAAACTAGCCTAAAAAGTGCGCTAGGGTTAGTAGTTTGTTAGGGTAAAGTTATAGCTAATTTCCAAGGTTAGTTTAGGAGTTATCTAGGTTTAGAGGGTTAGATTTCTGTAGCCCTAATGGATGTAGGTTAGTTTTATTACAACATAAATTTTTAGTGGATGAAAGAGGATGCCTCAATGAGGCAAGATAGCCTAGGGATCAAAGAAAAATATCCAAGTGAGAGAAATCAAGACTTCAAATTTTCACGTTTACCAATGCAATGTTTTATTTCTCCAATGCAATGAATAGTGCCTTTGATTAATGGGTTGATGGGCTCAAAAGTAAAGAGCTAAATCTACTACCTTCTTGGGGGTATAACTCATCTTATTCCCCAAGGAAAGTAACCTATCTAGGGTTTAAACTAAGGGGTGTATATCCTTATACTTCCTTAGAAAACCCTTGCAAACAATAATTCTATGCTTAAAATTATGGTGAAGATAAAGTAGGGATGTATTCACTTATACTCGCTACCTAGCCTTAGCAACAAATCAACCTTGAGCTTGAATTACAAATGATAGCAACAAGTAAATTACATTACCAATCCAAATAGAAACAAGATAAAGCATAACATGCGAAGATAAACCACCACAATAGCTAGAAAATACCTCCAAGAGCTAGCGCATCATCATCATGTACTCCATAACCAAATAAATCACCATACCATAGAACAAGAGAACCAAAAATATTCAAGGTAGCGAAAATTTCAATCGTCACTTCTCACAATGGGAGAGTTATGTTTCAAAATGAGATTTCATGATCTCTATTTGTACAAAAGGCCTATCACATAGTTTCTCCACTTAGAAAGGGTAAAACATAAGATAAGGGGTCAAAAACCCTTATCTTACCCCTTGCATCAAAATAATATTAAACAATTCATCTTAACATTCACTTTACACAAAAGAAACACTAGAACAAGGTGACGTCACCCCTTTAGGGGATGTTTTGGCACTTGAGCAAGTCATTGGAGAAGATGTGGAAGTCGTTGGTGTTGATGATTGCAGTTATGTGAGACATTCTCCAGCTTACAAACCTGTGAGATGTGGATCATTGCAACTATGTGAGTCTTTCTATCAGCTTACAAACCTGAGAGAAAGCCCCTAAGAAGGGTACATGGTTCCTACCTGAGACATAGCTAGAACGTAGAGATGACCTCCTCCATTCAGAAATTTGAGAATAACTCAAGATTAATATCTAGTGGGAAAGACGATCTGTTGAGTTAGACGTGCCTGTGGCTTGCACAAGGTGAACATGTGAAATCCCAAAGTGATGGGTGCATCATCATGTGAACATAAATGAAGATGATGTATTAGCCTCCTCTGAGAAGCAGAGTTGATGATAAAACTCCAGATGATTCTCCTATGTGAGGCAATGGGAAAGAAGATCTGCAGAGTGGACATGCCTATGGACGAGCACAGGTGAACGTGTGAAGATACGGTTCTCCTGTGTAATGCAATGAGCCAAAGATATGACATCCCTATGGATGTGCCCCTAGTGGATGAGCACTAGTGGGTGTATCATATCCCTTGCTATATATTTTTCAAGAGTCAGAACTTCCTGCAACCCTAATTGTTATGTAAAGGGTACAGGTCGACCCCACCTTAATGAGATTAGTAATAAATGTAAAAGATAATTAATCTGGTTAATATTAATTATATTGTGACTTAGAGAGGTCGACCCTGTTGAGCCAATAGACACTTTTGTTGATAAGACAAGTCTAATATAAGTAAAGGAAGATTCTCCATTGTGGAATCATATCCTTCACACAAGTTTGGAAATTTCAACAAGTAAATTCTCTTGGGAAAAGTGAGCACCTCTCTTGGGCGCTAGTCTTCTAGGGTTTGAGCACCCTCTTGTGTGATAAGTCTTATTGGTGGTGAAGGTCTTTCTCTTGAAGAATATAGCAAAGGACTTGGCTTGGTTTTCTTCCCTTGTTGAGAAGCATTTCCCATGATACTTCTTGTGTTCTTGTGCATGGTGTTTCTTCTTGTGATCTTGGTTGCTGCAAAATTCTTGTTTATGGTTAAGACAAATGCAAATTTAAATGAACTACATGCTTAACCTAGGTTATTGAAAAATCAACAGATGGGGCTCTTTGAGCCTCCTCATCATGTGATAAGAATTCTCCATGCCTCATCCGGTGAAAATATTCCAAGTGTCAATGTGAAATCAGTCCATCACCATCAAACCCCCTCATGCATGCATGACATGGTCAAAGGAATAATTCCCAAGTAGACATTCTATAATCAAAAGTAGCTTAAATACAACATGTTCAAATGCCTTAGATATTAGGGTGATTACCTGCCACAATACTTGACTTGTATCGCATGGATAAAGACCCATTTAGCTTCTAGAAGCTAGATGGTGTAGTGGATGTACTGACAATGGATCAAAATGTGGTGATAGTAGGTTTCCACATGTGAAAGTGGACATTGTTGGTCATGTAGTCTCTTGACACTCCATATCTGCAACCTGAGGGCCTCGAGACATGATCTCCTTAGTTTTCACACAAAATGGGGATAAAACACGTCACTATTTCCACATCACCTGACACATGGCCTCCAGATCCACCATTTTCATGCCATTTGACATGTGGCCTCCATGTCACCAAGTATGGAAAATTTCTCAATTTTCCAAAAATTCTTAAAATTTTTTAAAATGTTAAATTTTGAGATTTCTTCCTCGGTCATCATGGAAGCTCTATGATTAACCTTCCTATGGCCCATTTGTAATGTTCTCAAGCCAACATGCCAGGAACATCATGGTTTTGGGTGTCTTTTTAAACTTTTGGTGGTTGTGGCATTTCGTCAAACACTTTGCTTATTCTTGTCTCTTAGGTTGCGCTTAGGGTTTTACTGATGATTTTAATGTTTTTTGCAGCAATAAACAAGAAGATACTATAATGGAACATACCTCAACCATATGCAAGATCAACATTATGATAGACAATCCAAAACATCTCAGATCTGATTTTATTCATAAATAGAAGAACCTGCTACAATGAAAATGTCGATCTTGAATGCTCATCAGATGGCTCCAAGATAGAAGATAGAAGCTGCTACAAAATGATCCAAGAGAAGACTACAATAAGCCTCCAAAGTTTGAATACACCATGAATACCAATACAAGGAAGATTTGGGCCATATGAAGTATCAACCCCCAAGTTGAAAGATGCCATGTCTTGCTGAAAGTGTGAAGTCCATCAATAATTCGGCCCTACTGTCAAAGACCTCCAAATGCTACACTGAATATGTTGAACTATAGATCGGGCTGAGTAGAATCCCTTCCTGAAATATCAAACCGAAATACCAAGGTAAAATCCTCCAAATGCTAAATCCTCCATTTGAGTTGCGCCCTCCTGAAACTATCAAACCCTACAATGTCAGCCCTAATGAAGGAGGCCTCCAAATGCCCTGAAAATTGATATAAATATAGATTGGGACACTGCAATTCACTAGGTGAAGTCTCAGGGTCATATCTGAGGTATAAACCCCCCCAAATGGAATAGATCTGAATCTCAAAATTTCTCTCCTTCTTTCCAATTCATCCAATGCATCCAATAAATCAAATGGCACATGAAACTCCTCTGGAATGCACTAGATCTAATGGCCAAGCCCCTGCAATGAAAACCCAGGTGCCAAAATCTGTTGAATCCCTTCCAATCCCTTGGAACAAACTTCCCTCAAAGAATGGTGTGCCCCCTTTGCTGGAAACCCCCAATGGTGCACCCTCCTTCTCTTCCTGTGCCTGTGGCTGGTGTAGAACCCTCCTACACTGATGTAGATCCGAACTAGAATGGTGTGGAGGAGTATTGCATCCTCGAGACCAATCTTGGGACAAGCTATGTGGAATCTTTCACCACCGAATCGTCCTCTAGGGTTTGTTAAGTCAAAACCCTAAAAAACCCCAAGAGATGGGCCCTCTAGCTAGAAGCCAGATATCAAAATGATAGACATACATGAATGAGAGAATAGAGGCCCTTGCCTCTCCTTTATGCTTCCTTCTCACCTTGTCCCTCCAAAGTGACTTTCATTTTATTAATTATTAATTAATTAATTAAATCACTTTAATTAATTAATTAACCTTTTTACCTCTCAAAAACACCTTATATCTCCTTGTGGCTTCCCTGGCCACTGAAAGTCACTTCTCATCATCCTATCCTGTAGTGTTGTTCCTCCCGATTTCAATGAGATATTACACTGAGAGGTTCCTCCAAGTATTGTTCCCAAAACAACCTCTTCAATGAATTTAATTAACATATAGCTCAAAATACTCAAAATCATGGAAATCGTCGAAATGCAATAGAACCAAATCCAATCTGTGTGGAATGGATCATAATGATGAAATAGGATGAGCGATGGAAGCTGGACCCCAAAATTTACCTCAATAGCTCTTGTACTCACTATAATCTCTAACTGGCTACCCTGGTCATCATAACACTGTGTAATACCCTGATGTCCCAAAGTGGGGACATTAGAGTCCTCCTTGCTAGAATATTGATTGTCCTCAAGAAATAAATGAAGCCATTCAAATATAATACCGGGGTCCCATGTCCACCTGTGGGACACACAGTAGGTCCCATCCAGAGATGAACTATCATACACTCCACCCCCTGGGTCCCATATCAGGAAATGAACTGTAATACCCTATGAAGCATAGTCTTGAAATATATCAACTCTGTGCATATACTGCACAAGACACATGGTCTCATCCTGGAATGAGTCCATCCTCCAAGTCCCTACCAAGATCAACACGGCCTCCGTCAACTGCACATACTGAATCCAGAATGAGGTACACAATACCTCTGTGAGACACCCTCAAGTGATGTGCTCTCCTCAATACTGAAGCTCAATGGAAATTCAAAACAACTTTCCCCTATAGAGGTCCACTCTCCCATGTCAATCAATGAAATGCTCAACCCTGCAATCCTTGGGTCCCATGCTAGTCTATGTAAAATATCACCATGCTGGCACTATACTACGTTGGCCATGTATGAATGCTCCCTATATATATACTGGATCCCCCTCTCCTAGATCCTCAAGTTGAAATACCTATGGCCATTGGACCTGCTGTCCAAAAACTGCATTTGTAAAGACATCTCTGTGGAAGTAGTACCTTCCCAACCATCTCCATGCCCAATCATGATGATCAAGAGGGAGAAATTGTCTCGCTCCATAATAAAAGTACCTACAGGTCCACTCCAAACCAACCCAAGGTGGAGTGTGTGGCTCTCTGGTGCAACCTGGGTCATCATGACGTAAAACATCCTGCTAACAAAATGAACTCCCAAATCCCATGGCAAACTTGGAAGTTTATCACTTCCAATCTCCGCTAACTTCTCCTGTGTTAGACTGATCACTGTCAGAATCCCTTTGTGCTCATCTTCTGTCACCTGGCCTATGATGCTCACCATCACACACAAATTCTCAATTGTTTTCCTAAAACGGTCTACATATGACCCGTTGTATGCTGTAAAAGTACTCCTGTTAGGTGGTCTTGGCCTAACCACTCTCCATTCTCTCTGCCACTGTCTATCTCTCATCATGCTCTTGTCGATGATAAAAGTGTTGGGAAAGGATAACAGAAACATCTGTAGCTGACTCTAGGACTAGAAGATATCACATGCTTTGGTCAATCCCAAGGATTCAACCAGAAGCTCGTCCATCGGTATCCATGATAAATACTCGCTTGTGGTCATCACCAAATCCCAATCATCCAATACAACCAAAAGTAACTCCTCCAATGGCTGGTCAACCAACCTCCATCTCTCATATCCCATGCAACTGTTGATACGGTGAAGGTGATCTCTCATGACTAGGTGTTGCTGCAAAGGAGTGACATCTGCATGCTCCCCTAAGTGTGTCTCCTCCCTGCAAGGAAATATACCCCTCTGAATCCAACCATACATCTCAGCATGTCTCTGTGAGCTATCACTCCCCACTGTATGCTCTGACATACTCATGTCATCTCCCGTATACTCATGTTGCATCATAGATCCTGGGTGTACCACTGGATCAACCTCTACATGAAGGTCAATCTCTCTCGGAACACAAATGGAAGTGTCCTCAAAACTGCCCCTGGCTCTAGAGTCCCCATGTGTATGTGAGTGCCTGAAAATTTCAAATATCCTCATGGAGGGTAGCTCATGCACCTCTGAATCATAACTCTCCATACTCACTAGTAATCCTAGGTACTCCTCAGGCTCCTCCATCAACTGGTGCTCCTCTGCTAGACCACCAACATCCTCTAGTGATCTGATTGAATTATTTATGTGAGTATCCACAAAGATAGATGAAGTGGATCTCTGACGGATCTCCTCAAGAAGCTCCTTTGATATGGACTCTGATTCTTGAAGGGTTGTCTGTGTGCCTCTCAAGAATCCTCAAGTGCTCTCCAACTCCTGAGTGAGTCGATCTACCTCCAACTCCTGCTCCCTCAAGGCCCTGTGATACATCTCTCCAATCCCTAGTAGGTAGTCCCTGTCTGTCAACAACTGCTGGTAGTCAGTCCTCATCATAGACACTCTCTCCCTGAGAGTATGAAAATCATCCATGGCAAATCTCCCATCTGAACTGCCATGTGCCACTGATGCTCTCCAACAATAATATGCCACCAATGTATGCATGTCATCAATGTGCTTAGTGGCTTCCATGATCATATCCTCATTGACTCTCAATTGTCCCGCCAAGGAGTGTGACTCCAGATCATAGTCATGTTGAGGTGCCACCTCACGTCTCTCACGGCTAGCGTCAACCCTGAAATCCCCAACAACACTCTATGAAAAATATGAAACATTGAACTGATCCTTGTCTACTGTGCTATTGGGTCCTCCTAAATGTGACTGCATAACATCCCCAACTGCTAGCTCTCTCTGAATCATACTGTATCTAGTGTGAGCAGTTGTATCCTCCTGTGCACTCACCCTGCTACAAACATCTGCACCTGGATCCCATATAGATGTGTCCAAACATGTGCTATGGTCATTCTGACTAATAAAGAGTGCATGCTCATCCCTGCAAGCTAATCCCGGAGATAAGTACCCCATCAACCTGTCAGTCTTCATAATATTCTCAACTAATGGAGTCCCCAAAAGTGGTGACTCAATCTCCTCATGTTGATCTGTATGTGTAAGGTCCACTGTCTCCAAGTCATGTCTCTCCTCCTAGGTCTGTGGATCCATATGTCCATGGTGTGCATCCCTCACACTAGGCTCCTCCATCATATCTAAAATTCCACTGATATCCTCATGTGACGTGGCTATCATGGGTGTTTGAAAAGATGACAAGTGTGTCATGGTCATCATAGGGAGCTCGTCATCTATAGGTGCTAACACATGTGAATCCCCACTAGTGTCTCCAATATGTTGAGGTGTAGGGTCATCAACACCATGTGATATGTCTACCGAAACACCAGTGCTATCATCCTGTCCATCCCACTGCACCTCCGATGTGCAAGGATCACTATCCTCCTTAGGCATGCAAGAATCAATAACCTCTGTGCACGAGTCACTATCACTAGCCTCTGTACAAGAGTCACTATCATCATTAGACTTCTCCAGATGAGCATCTATCGATCCATCCTCACATGCCTCATTATCACTATCATAGCGTACCTCAATATTATGCTTATGATCCTTACCCCTACACCTATGATCTGGTTCCCACAGCCCCTTACAACTGTAGCAAGGTTGCATGCTCCTAATGGGCGTGGGGTATCTCTGTTCTTCCCACTGTTTAGCGTCTATGGCTCTCTTTTCCTATACTAATATGATCCAGTGAAAACAATCCTCTTCTCTCCAAATGGGATTTCTCAAGGCTACATACCGTGGGAAAGTTATTTGAACCCTAGTTTCCTTGCCAACGTTAGAATATTTTATCTCACAGTAAATTATCTCAAAGTATATCTCATCCATTTCTCCTTATAGAAGGCCCCTCAGGCTTGCAGGACTTTCGACTATGATACCATTGTAATGTTCCCAAGCCAACATGCTAGGAACATCACAGTTTTGGGTGTCTTTTAAAACTTTTGGTGGTTGTGGCATTTCGTCAAACACTTTTTTTATTCTTGTCTCTTAGGTTGCTCTTAAGGTTTTACTAATGATTTTAATGTGTTTTGCAGCAATAAACAAGAAGATAATGTAATGGAACATACCTCAACCATATGCAAGATGAACATTATGATAGACAAGCCAAAACATCTTAGATATGATTTTATTCATAAACAGAAGAACATGCTACAATTAAGATGTCGATCTGGAATGCTCATCAGATGGATCCAAGATAGAAGATAGAAGCTGCTACAAAATTCTCCAAGAGAAGACTACAATAAGCCTCCAAAGGTTGAATACACCATGAATACCAATACAAGGAAGATCTGGGTCGTATGAAGTATCAACCCCCAAGTTGGAAGATGCCACTTCCTATTGAAACCATGAAGACCATCAATAATTTTGCCCTATTGTCAAAGATCTCCAAATACTACGTTGAAGATGTCAAACTATAGATCAGGATGAGTAGAATCCCCTCCTGAAATATCAAACTGAAATACCAAGGGAAACTCCTCCAAATGCTAAATCCTCCAATTGAGTTGCGCCCTCCTGAAACTGTCAAACCCTACAATTTCGGCCCTGATGAAGGAGGCCTCCAAATGCCCTAAAACTTGCTAGAAAGATAGATCAGGACACTGCAAGTCACTAGGTGAAGTCTCAGGGTCTGATCTGAGGTATAAATCCCTCCCCCCCCCCACCAAACAGAATAGATCTGAATATCAAAATTTCCCTCCTTCTTTGAAATTCATCCAATGCATCCAATAAATCAAATGGCACGTGAAACTCCTCCAGAATGCACTAGATCTAATGGCCAAGCCCTTGCAATGAAAATCTAGGTGCCAGAATCTACCGAAGCCCTTCCAATCCCTTGGAACGAACTTCCCTCAAAGAATGGTGTGCCCTCCTTCTCTTCCCGTGCCTGTGGCTCATGTAGAACCCTCCTACACTGATGTAGATCTTAACTAGAATGGTGTGGAGGAGTATTGCATCCCCAAGACCAATCTTGGGACAACCTAGGTGGAATATTTCACCACCGAATCATCCTCTAGGGTTTGTTAAGTCAAAACCCTCAAAACCCCCAAGAGATGGGCCCTCTAGCTAGAAGCTAGATATCAAAATGATAGACATACATGAATGAGAGAATAGAGGCCCTTGCCTCTCCTTTATGCTTCTTGCTCACCTTGTCCCTCCAAAATGACTTTCATTTTATTAATTATTAATTAATTAATTAAATCACTTTAATTAATTAATTAACCTTTTTGCCTCTGAAAAACACCTTATCTCTCCTCGTGGCTTCCCTGGCCACTGAAAGTCACTTATCATCACCCTATCCTATAGTGTTGTTCCTCTCAATTCCAATGAGCTATTACACTGAGAGGTTCCTCCAAGTATTGCTCCCAAAATGACCTCTTCAGTGAATTTAATTAACATATAGCTCAAAATACTCAAAATCATGGAAGTCGTCGGAATGCAACGAAACAAAATCCAATCTATGCGGAATGGATCATAAGATGAGCGATGCAAGTTGGACCCCAAAATGTCCCTCAATAGCTCCTGCACTCGCTATAATCTCCAACTAGCTACCCTGGTCATCATAACACTGTGTAATACCCTAATGTCCCAAAGTGGGGACATTACACCCTTATGGAATTGTGCATGACAATTCAACCTCTTCTCCTACACACATAATATCCATACTTAGTTTTTGACCAATTTTATTTCAAATATTGGGGATTTTGCTGAATCTTGCCCAATTTCTCTAATTGGGTCGCCATGCTTATACAATTCACCACCTCCCAAGGAAAATATGACTCTCTTGTGATTAAAATGACATAGATTCTCGTCTATTCGAAAATTCCGAGAACTTTTAGGTTGGAAGTTTCTCTTATAAATTGGATCTTTTTGCCAATTTCTTTCAGTTACTTCCATGGTCGCTCTACAATTCATAAATTCAACCAATTCCCATGGAGCTTTTATATTTACATTTCTATTTCATCATGCTGAATCTAGCTTGGTATGCAGTCCGAGTGTTTTATCTTCACTTTGATACCACTTTGTAACGTACCCAACCACCTCGGTATCGACTGGGATGGTGGGGTACTCAGAAATTTTCTCCAATTTCCTTAATTTCCCATGCTGTTAACTTTGATACGATATCATTGTTCAACTCTATCATATAATACAAATTATACATGAAAAATAATATGTCGTCTCATACATAATTAATGATAACATTCGGATTATAAATGCCCATTTATACATTTAAACATTACAACGATTAAGCACATGAATTCACATAATCACATAAACACATATAAAAACATATATAACATAATAATTATCTTTAACAATGATTTGTACCAATTGGTTGTTGACATGGGACATTCCTCCCAGCTGTAGCAACTGTAGCACCAAGTCTTTCTACAGAAAACCACCCTCGCGCTAGGGATATGAGTCCATAAGGATTAGCAATACTCTCTCAACCGAATTCCCACTAATTCCTCAACCTATTCACTCATTCAACCATCCCAATCACCAACTATATTTCCCCCTTCAATATGCACAACCCAAAGAAGTGGACCTCCTTGTCTGCAATGCAATCTCTCAAGTTGTCACACCCCTTTTCCAGGGCTCCAGCAAAGATTGTCTAGGAAAATCTCAATGCTAAGATCTACAAGGATGCTCAATATCAATTTTCACAAGAGTCATACAATTCATCCGCCTTACATGCTTGGCTCCATTTCTCATGCAATTCATACCAATAGCATGAAAGTAGAGAGATGGATGGAATAATGGACATAATGATGGTAGAATGATGGGAAAATCTCCAAAAACAAAGATTAAGTATGCATGTATCTAATTTACCACTTGGCACTCAAGGAAGTCCTCCCCAAGTATAGTTTTATGTATCTCAAGGTTGATATTCTTTATACATAAGCTAAGCTAAGGAATTTCTGTTATAATAAAATATTATACTATTCTTGGATTTGGCCCCTTTAGCTCCCTCTCATTCCTCTCTTATGGAGTCATAGCCCCCCCCCCGCCATAATTTTAGTCCCCCTCAATTTGTATCCATTGATGCATTTTCCTTTATTAATAACTTTAATTTACATCATTTACATTCCTAGGCGCTTGTCCATACCATTTGGATCATAGTCTAATTCACATATTTACATTACATTACATTCTGGGGATCAAAACTGGGATGTTACAATATTGTCAATTATAACTCTGGGGGATGATTTGTTGGAAGGGATGACACACAAACACCTTAGAAGATGTGCCCAGTATGTGAGACAAACAAGATCAAGCAGATTCTTAGGGCACAAGAAGCTAACATCATTTCCAATAAGATAATTATCATGGAGATTGTAGATCAAATCCAAACACAAGAGGCGGGGGGTAGAATTCAAATAAGAATACAAAAGAGTATAATTCCATTATCACTTGGAGTCATAATAAACAATCTTCAATTCAAAAATTGAATCAATAGGAAATTCCAAAAGGAATTCATGTAGGAAGGATTTATCTTTTTACAATGTGAAACGTTAGACTTAGAGACTTAGAGGCATCTACTTTAGAGGATGAGATTTGTTCCTCGAAGTGGTTTGAAAAAATTGTTTCAAGTTGGAGGTTTTGATACTTGGATTACTTCTAGTATGAATTTTTCTCTTACAACTAAATTCATGGCTACTTATGATCCTTGGTATTATTATGAGGATTGTAATAAACCATATTAAAAGGACACAATAGAAAAATAATACAATTGTTTGATGTAAAATCAAACTTGGGATTTGATTCCAATTCACCTAGGGAAGAACATTATTAGTTGTAAATAAATCCATGAGACATAATTCTCTTTGGATGGGTGCATTAAGTGTAAATCCTTTTTGGTTTCTCAGAGATTTTCTTAGAAGGAATGTATTGATTACATTGAGACCTTTTTTGGTGTTGCCAAGATGGACACCTTTCAAATTATTTTATTGTTTATTGCTAGTTACCGGTGGGAGATTCACCACTAGATGGATCTGAATTTTTTTGTTTTTTATGGTGATCTTCTTAAGGAGATTTATACGGACAATTTTCTAGCTGTGTTAAGGATGAGACTTCTAAATATGTTTGGATTTTGAAGAATTATTTTTATGGGTTTAAACAAGCTCCAAATGAAAGGTATGTGAAAATTGATAAATTCTCTTTAATTGTTTCAATCATTTCCATTTAAATCTTCACCTTTATGTCAAACATGTCATTGGAGAGATTTTTTTTCCCCTAAAGTGGCTTCCTCTTATCACGATGAGGCTAACACACCTAGATATAAAATTATGGGGGATTCATTAGCACCATTCAATTTAGTTACTTTCAACTAAGCAGTCAGGAGTGGGGAGGTATCTATTCTATGAAAGTTGATTAGGATTTGCACCCAACCGTTATTGTGTGCACTAGCATGTGTCTACAAGCATGGACACAAGCACTAGCATGTTAGTTGGTTAGGCTTGAACCTTGAGGGGCTATGTTAACTACCTACATTCACTGACTTGGCAAGTAACCATTGACAAATCAATGGGGAGATTTTGATTCTTTTTCTTTATGCATATGATCATTTTTACATGGAATATTCTTTACATGACTGTTGACATGCACAAGAATCTTGAATAAGAACTTACAAAATGAGTGATTTGGGCCAGTTTGCCTTACTTTATTAGGATGCAAGTTTTGCAATTAGAATATGGCATTGTCATTTCTCAACATAAATATGTTTTTGGCCTTGTTAAAAGGTTTTTCATGGAGGATTGAAAACCTTATCCTACCTCATTTAAGTGTAGATTCAAATTCAATACACAATGTATTTTTCCTCCCAATGTACTCAAAGTAGTCCCAACATCACTTATGTTGTCCATCTTGTCTATATATTTATGTAGGCATCGGAGGAAAAGCCATTAAGTTACAAAAAATATTATTTTACAATATGTAACCAATTTGGTATTCAATTCTCTTATGGAGTTAGATGGAGTTCATTGGATCTTATCCCCCCAGACACACACATATATATATATATATATATATATATATATATATATATATATATATATATATGCAAGCGTTGAAGGGAAATCCATTGATTTAGAAGAAATGGTATTTTGTGATGTGTTACCAATTTGGTATTCAATGATCTTATGGAGGTTAGATGAATCTCATTGGATGGTTGACTTAGATTGGGCTCAGAAGTTCACTTGCAATTATGCATGCTTTCTTGGTTGGGTTCTATTTCATATTCAAGAAATAAGCAATTTACAATCTCCCTTTCTTCCAACAAGGTTGAGTACAAAGGTGTTGTAACAATGAGGTAGGAATTGTATGGATTCCGACACTTTTGAAGGAGCTTCGTATTCATTAAGAATAGTTAGTGTCACTTTGATTATGAGGGAGTGTTGGTGCAATTAGTCCTCCACTATGTATTATTGCAATCTTGATTTAGTGGGTAATAATTCTTTTTTACGAAAATGCCCTTATGGTCTATCATTCTTGTGTTGGTTACTAGAAGGTGGTTGATTGCTTCCTTATCAATATGGTGGTAAGGGGTGCCATAGTAGATTGTAATTGATCTACATAAAAAGTCTACAAAGGTATACATACCCTACCCCCCTTTGGATTTGAACCTATGACTTCCAAGGAGGAAACACATGTTCTTAACCATTAGGTTCACTTAGAGATTCATGATCCTCTTTGTAATCATCACATGTAGCACAATAATAAAGCATTATATTTGTGAGAATAATTTTTTTCTGGTAAGGGTGGTTTTTTCTACTATAAACTTAGTGACCATATGTTTTGATGTGTTCACTCTACTTTTCTATGACATTTCTTATTCTCAATTTTAACAAATAGAACCTAGTAAATCTCTAAGATAAGAAAAATACAAAGTATAGGATGATAAATTTGATATCATAGTAATTTCTTGTATAAAACATTTAACACTAATCTTTGAAAATAAGTTAATCAAAATGATAAATTATTAATAATTTTGGACTATTGAAACATTTAATTATTATTTACCTTAAATTGAAAAATCCAAATTAACATATGAACTTAATTTCCATCCAACCTACATTAATAAAGTATTATAAGAAAATTAAAATTTATAAAACTATTTAAAAAATAATATCTATTTACTAAAGAAAATGTTTATGATATATTTTAATAGTCAATTGAGATTGATTCAATATATATAATAACAAACAAAACAAAATTATGTTACTAATTTCCATATATATTAATTAAAGATTATAAATGAATCATTTATACAATTTTTCTTCCATATTGATAAGATATAATAAGATATGGAACAATAAACACAAACCCTTTAATTACCAATTCTTAAAGTAGTTCTCCCCTTAAAATAGTTCCTTGCCTTATGACACCTCTTATCAAGAAAAGACTCGAGATGATGCAAGTATTGTGTGACAAAAATAATAATCACTTATTTAATTAACACATTATTAATTTTTAAATGATTGTTTTAGATGTTTAAATTAATTTTAATAATAAAAATAAACATGTTTTATTTATATTATTTGTTGGACACTTAATCTTTAATATTGCTTTATTTATAATATAATTGATTTACTTGTAATATAAGTTGTAAATATGAAGAGTTTTAAGTTGTAAATATAAAGAGTCGTTTGGATAGGAAGGATCATCCAGTGAAGAAGACCAACAGTCACAAATCTATTTATTGATCTACAAGGTAATGCAATAAACATAAAGTTTGGACTCTGGGCTAAATCCATGATTTTGGTGTTTCATTTCCATAGAAGAAACGTCCCTCAACTCTGTCTCTCAGTCTGCCAGTTTTCCTCGTGCACTATTTCTCTAGTTAATTGCACTGTCTCTCTAGTTTATTGTCTGCCTTCTGCCCTAAATTCTACGTTGCGAATCCCCGCTGGTAACTGAGCCGACCAACACCTCCCATGCAAATGCAACTGCACCTCTCTCGACTGCGCCTCTTTTCGCGCGGGCTATGAGAGTATCAGTCCTCATTTTTCAACGCAGCCCTCATCTGCTCAAACCATAACATATGGTTACGTGATAGCTCAATACTAGTATCATTAACCTGTACTGGTATCAATATCACTTGTACATATGCCCGCGTCGCGTGAGTTATTGCAGAGCGTTTAATAATGAAAACGAGTTACTCTAAACCCTAATTTACTCACGGCCTCGACTATTCATTGCTCTGGCCCATCAAGTGTCCCATTGCTCACTCTCTCGACTGTTCATTCGTCATGCCAGTCTCCTATTCAACTGCTATCTCCCTTGCCCATTCCAAATAGCTCGAATCTGCTCTAACTCTCGACTCCACGCCACAATTCTCGCCCATGTCGAACCGACTGTTCTATGCAAACCCTAGCACACATATACACTCACATTTCATAGCGCGTCAAATTGTTGAATTCCCTATTTTCATTACTGACTGAATAACTGTGCGTGCTGAGTGTTGAGATTTGGAGGTTCCACCAAGATTGTTGTAAGAAGAATGGCGCTTTCTGTGGGAATCGATGATCGATTTTCAAGGGTGAAGACTTGATGCGTCGGATGAAGACGTTGCAATATACATAGCTAGGGTTCGATTTCGAGCTAGGTTCAACTACCACAATGGACTGGGCAAGGACATTTAGTACGTGATAACATAGTGAAACGACCCTCTCCTTGCAAGGAAATCGACCGTTAAATGCATACCTTCTGAATTTGTTGTCTCAAGACTTTGTTGACAAAGAATTGTGCATGCGTTGCCCAAATCACATTACCTACAATGTTCAACAAAAACGAGGAGCTGGACATATGCTCCAAGGTGTGAATATGCAGCTTACACATTCGATCCGAGGAGGAGAGATATGCTGCTTGGTTGATATCCCTCATCATCGGACGTGCCAATAAAATCTTGGAGCTGTCTTTCAACATCACAACACATTATACAAAGAATACAATGATTTTTACGTGGAAACCCAAATGGGAGAAAACCATTGAGTGCTTTTATTATATTAATCAAGATTACATTCATGCAATTTAACAACACCCACTGGAAGGAGGATAGAGGATACAACCCCCTCGCTTTACTAGCTGCAGTTGGAAGGAAGTACCCACTCCCTATTTATAAGCACCAACCTGCATTGTGGACACCTATCCTTTGTGAGCTCCAACTCACCCTAGCACCACCCTGCCAGCCTAATCAAATTAGGCTCCAACTTGTAAATAACATAAATTAATCTGCCAAGGAATGGAAGTCCTTTCCCAAGCACCACCCTACCTCCAACATGTTTGAAGAGCACTTTCTTCTTCCTTTCTCACACACGAACACCTACGGAGCCATATCAGATGCTTAGACAGACAAACATACGCAAAATGATCTCAATTCAAATCCCCTCAGAACCCTAATGTGGTCACACTCATCTCCACTCCCACACTTCAAATAGTGCACATACATATATAATTTTTTCCTGAGTTCACCTTCCTGTATGTGGACGCAAAACAGTTACATTATGGACAAATTTTTACCACATCAAAATTCTGTCAGTTACAACTGTGTATAAATAAGGTATGATGGTTATATTGTGGACAACCTTTGACCAAATAAAGATCCTATCAATTACAATTTCATCTAAATAAAGAATTTGGATATATGACGGTTACATTGTGGAAAAATTTCCGTTATCGAATATTCTTTGACTAAATCAAATGGAAAAAATAAAACGAATAAATTTTTGTCATAGTCCATTTCATCACAGTCCATTCCACGCAGACCACACTACATAATTTATACCACGCAGTTCATATTTCTCAGTTCCACACTACTTAGTTCCATACTTCTCAGTTCCATACTACTTAGTTCCATACTTCTCAGTTCCATACTTCTTAGTTCCATATTGTTCACTATCGCATTGTCGCACAGTCTCATTGTCACATTGTCTCATTGTCACATTGTCTCACTGTCACATCGTCACACTTTCACACTGTCGCACTGTCACACTGTCACTATGTCCATTGTCACACAATCACATTTTCCAATGTTGCACTGTCCACTCTCACACTGTCACACTATCCACTCTCACATTGTTGCATTGTCACACTATCACGCTACCCATTGTCACACTATCGCACTATCCACTATCGCACTGTCACAATGTCACATTGTCACACTGTCGCACTTTCACATTGTCACATTGTTGCACTATCCACTGTCACACAATCACATTGTCGCACTATCCACGATCATACTTCTACTGCTTTTGCACCATACTTTATGTGAAATAAAAAACACGTAATAAAAAACCATGCAATTCATTCTGCGCAATCCATTCTGTCACACTTTTACTGCTTGTATGCCATATTATATGTAGGTCATGTACATTACATTTGAAACTCTATCTTCTCTTCTCTTTTTTATACTCTGTCTCATCCAGGGACTTTGTCTTTTCCCGTTGATATTAATGACAACACAGTCTGCTCACAACTGCACGCTTTGATGTATTCCTGGTGTCTTACCTTTATAATTGCGCACTTTCACAACTACACACTATGAATGTGCACTTTGGCATCAATGAAAGCACCAACTGCATGCTTTGATGTATGCATGGTGTCTTACTTTTATAACTGCACACTTTCACAACTACGCACTATGATTTTGCACTTTGACATCAATGAAAACACTGGTCTTAACATTCTCCTGCTTTTTCATTGATGGAAACACACACCCGTAGTTTCTCTCCCCCTTTGACATCGATGGCAAAGGGATACACTTTGTTTGTACTGATTCCTCCTCGGACTGTATTTTCTCCCCTTGAGATAGACCTTCCTCAAAACTCTTCAAAGGATGTTGCATAGATATTAGACTCAAACTGTCCTTGAGTTGCAACTCACTCTTGTCATGCTGGTGTTCTTGATCTTTGTTAAATGACTCAACAAACCTGCCATATTCTTATTGAGAGATATTTCTCTCCCTTTGACAATAATGATGAAAGTATTTGTATTTTTCATCTCCCCTTGTAATTGGGCTTTTGCTTCGTAGATTTGTGAGGATTTGGTTCCTGTCAGAGGGTTGATTTCTCCTATAACCAAGCAATCCTGCTACTAAACAATTTCTTCCCTTTTTGAGAACTGTAACTTCCCTTATCAACAACACTTTGTCCTGTGATCTTCAAGTGAATATTATACATGGAAAAAAATATAAGAGATGTAGGTCATTTACTAAAGGTCTTTCACATATCACTTCTTTTCTGGATGATTTAACCACACTACTTATTT
Organism: Picea engelmannii; assembly: GCA_009831015.1. Lineage (NCBI taxonomy): Eukaryota > Viridiplantae > Streptophyta > Pinopsida > Pinales > Pinaceae > Picea > Picea engelmannii. The sequence goes on from ML778948.1 coordinate 73,242, forward strand.
TTTGTGACCACTGCCTTCTGTCAGGAGGCTCCCTGCTCTTGATGAAGCTTGTGCAATTTATCAATAAGGAGATGTCTCCCATTCATGAATATAGTTAGGATCTTGGTCACAAAGGATGCCTTCAACATTTGCTTACAATCCACTGCTCTTTTGACTGATGATTAATGCATCCTAACTGCTAAAAACACTACTGTTGAGAATATCTGTTTGTGTTGCTAAACATTTCTGGTGCTAAAGACTCTTGTATTGATTTTTCAAATCAACGCCAAACTGTTTACCAAATCTTATCGTCTTCTATGAATTTTCTGGTTTATTTATTTATTATTATTTTTACATATTTAAATGTTGATTCAAATCTGTCCATATTCAAACCTCAAAATGTATGCCCAAAGTAATTTGAAGTTTACTGAAATTTGCCTCAAAAATCACATGGATGTTGGTACCCTTAGGGTTGGTTTGGAATGTTGTTCATGACTTCATAAATCTTTAAAACACTACCATGAATTGTTGGAAATGACCATTTTCCTTAAGGTAGCAATACTACAGTCATAACCTTAGTCTCTTTCATCATACCTTCTAATTCCACCTCAATTTTGAGGTATTCCTCATTTTTATAGATTTGATAATCAATTATTGGGACATAGAGGATTATCTTTCAAATCCTTATTATATAGAACATTTTTTTTTACATCATCAATTGTAAGAGAACCCTTCCTTTCATACATCACACTATCTTTGTTGTCTTTCTTCAAGAGAAGATACTTGGTTTGATTCCCTATATTCTAACTTATACATCCATTGTCAGCATATGTTGTTGATTCACATTCTTCCTTTTTATGATCTTCTGACTTCCTCCTCCATACTTTTGTGCACTTTTCTTTCTTAGAAAACTTCATTAGGCTCTTATAGTCCCGATCTTTGTCACCAAAGTTGTTGCATTTGTAACATCTTGTTGTATGACATAATCTGGCAATGTGTCAAACTTTGTTGCACTTCCAACACTTTAAGATATTCTTGGTGCCTATATGTTTTCTTTTTGCATAACCTTTACAATCCATGGCCTTATGACCAAAAGTATTGAATGAAAAAAAATAACCATAAAAAGGAGTTTCATACCTGACTGCATAGTTCCTGCTTGATGATGTATAATTTTTTCCTTCATCTGGCACTGATGAATTTGAACTTTGGGAAACACTCTTTTATTTTCTCCAGTATGAATCTGATTCCTTTTTTCATATATTTGTTGTGAGGAAATTGAAACAATTTCATTCATATAACCTAGACCATATTTGTTAGATGGTGACCTTTGGTCCAGCTTAAGATCTCATACAGGACTTCAGTGCTTTTCATGAATCTATCTATTGTCTTTTGTTGCGTGAGTGTCTTTTCCATTTCTTCTTTAGATCAAAAACTTCAGTATTTAACCTATCAATCTCATCTTCCTTTTTCTTTGGTAGTGTCTTTTGATCATCAATGATTCTTTCAGCTTCTTCCATCATGTCTTCCGCTTGTCTCTTCGAAATATGATCATCTTCTTAACATTTTTGCAGCTGACCTTTTAGCAAATAGTTCTCCTTTCTAAGTTCCGAGATTTCTACTTCAACTTCTTCTTCAGTGTTGGAGGTAGCCTTGCTTGTCTTTTCTACTTTTAATGAATTAACATCAACATCCTTTTCTTTTTCAAATCAATAACCTCCTAGAGATTTCACTAGCATTAGAGCGTAAACATATGAATGTATTAGATCTATGATTTCCTTAGATCTATTAATTCTACTTGAGAATGGATTCTTAACATTTTTACCAAGTGCACATCCTCTGCAAATTCCTTCATGTGTTGATTGTAGCTATGGTATCCCTTCAACCAATTTCTCGAGGAAAGGTAATGCTTGATAGTTAAGATGAGTATACCTTCTATGCCAAAGTTCACTGGGATTGACTTCATCATGTACAAGAGCTTCATCATTACATTTTTGAAGTCTGTATAATCTGCCTTCACGAGTTCCAATAACTCTAGAATTCTCTATGTTAGAGTCTCTACACCAAGATAGTACTTCACCATCTACAAAGGCTATTCTATTTCCTTTATCTTCTAGGCAAGATATAGATACAAGATTCTTTTCTAAACCAGGTACATATAAGACATTTCTCAAATGAACATTGTTACCTAAATTCAATTTGATGGAGGCTTGACCAATTCCTTTTACTGGATAGGTGTTCTTGTCTCCAAGTTCTACCTTGTAGGATGTCTTTTTCTCATTCAGACTGGAGAGTCTGACCTGGTCTCCTGTCATATTCCTGGAAGCTCCACTATCAATTATCCACATGTCATCTTCAAGAGTTCCTGTAAGAGATGAATAGTGTAGATGACTTGTCTTTTCATTCATGATTTCTGTTGATTGATAGCTGGTCAAATTTTGACTTTGATTAGTCAAATGTTGACTTTGACCCAAACTATCAATATTGACGTTTTTTCCTTATGAGAGTGCCAATAGGTGCGCTGAATTAAGGCACACTAGAATATCCTCTCCTTGAGTAAGGCGTTCCATCATAAGGTGTTGGTCAAGAGTTTTTAGGTTTTGCAACTGCACTTGCTAGTAACCCTAGCGACAGTGCTTTAGTAACTGCACCTGCTAAAAACCCTAGTGACAATTATTCAACAAGCTTGATAATATTATGGCTTAGCTTCCTTCTAGTGGTTAGAATTAATGAATAAGTTGTGGGCCCATAACCTGTTAGAAAAATGGGTGTGCTCATTTAACCATAGACAATATAACAATATTGTTACCCAATCATAGGCACAAAGGCCACCCCTGGGCACCTTAACCTTGATAGAGAGAACAATTCTGGTAGAAAATCAATAGCCAACCAAGGCTAGTGCACCAAGAAAATATAACCAAAGTCCAAGCAGAAATTCAAAGCCAGAAACCGAAATACAAGTTGCAGCAGTTGCAACTGCAGCTCCTCTCCAAACTTGCACAGAACTAGTGTTATGTAGTTGCGAGTGAGTTTTCCACAAATGAGCTCTAGCACCCTCTATTTATACTGATCCATCTTAGCTTTCTAGGATGAGTTCTCTTCCTGGGTACTAATAACTCAATATTAATTATTCCATTAAGCTGACTAGTCTTTTAGAGTTATTATCCAAGTCTTTAGGGTTTCTCTTGCTTCCAAAAATATTCTAGTCTCCTCAAAGGTTACAAGTGGAGCTTAATTCCTCCCGCGACTACCATAATATCAACACTTTGGTGGTCTTTTTGGAGGGATATAAACAATAACAACTGATTTCCAAACATCATATCCCATTGCCCCCATAAATTTCTTCATTCTTATGCTCCATGTCTCATAATCTGTCTCATCTAATAGGTGTGTTGTATTAGAGCCCATGCCAAGATGACAATCCATGATTGCTTGTAAGGATTTTCCTTCCAATGGTTAAATTGTTCTTGAAGGAACCCGGATATGATACCAATTGTTGAAACCTTCAGTAGTACTGAGAGGGGGGGGGTGAATTAGTATTGGACACTTTTTACCTCTTTTAAATTCAAACACACCATGTAAACATTAAACATTAACAATTTCATTAATCATCACAAAACATTATATAGAGAACATAATTATTTTTACGTGGAACCCAAAATGGGAGAAAACCACTAAATGATTTTGTTATATTCATCAATATTACATTCATTCAATTTACTATCACCCACTAGAAGGAGGCTACAATCCCTTGGATTTACCAGTTGCAACTGGAAGGAACCACCCACTCCCTATATCACAAGCACCAACTTGCAGTGAAGACACCTATCCTTTACTAGCTCCAAGTCACCCTAGCACCATCCTGCTACCCTAATCAAAACAGGCTCCAACCTGTAAATAATAGATATCAATAAGACAAGGACTAACAGTCCTTTCCCAAGCACCACCCTACCTCCAACATGTATGGAGAGAAATTTATGCTTCCTTTCTCACACATGAACACCTGCATAGCCATATCGACTATTTAGATAGATAAACATAGGCAAAATGATCCATATTCAAATCCCCTCAGAACCACAATAAAGTCACACTCATCTCCACTCCCACACTTCAAATAGTGCACATCCATACTTATATAATTTTTTACTAAGTTCACCTTCTTGTATGTGGATGCAATACAGTTACATTGTGGACAAATTTTAACCACATCAAAATTATGTTAGTGACAACTGTGTATAAATAAGGTAAGACAGTTATATTATGGAAAACCTTTGACCAAATCAAGATCTTGTCAATTACAATTTCACCTAAATAAATCATGTGGACATATGACGATTACATTGTGGACAAAATTCTGTTATCGAACATTTTTTGACTAAATCAAATGGATAAATTTCCATCATAGTCCATTTTGTCACAATCCATTCCATGAAGATCATACTGCACAATTTATACCGCGTAGTTCATACTTCTCGGTTCCATATTGCTTAGTTCCATACTGCTTAGTTCATACTTCTCAGTTCCATACTGCTTAGTTCCATATTGCTCACGGTTGCACTGTGGAAAATTCTCAATGTCACACTGTTGCACTGTCACACCGTTGCACTTTCACACTATCACACTATCACACTTTCACACCATCACTCTGTCCATTGTCACACTTTCGCACTACTGCACTATCCACTGTCACACTGTCGTATTGCCGCACTATCCACTGTCACACTATCGCACTATCACATTTTCGCACTATCCACTGTCACACTATCGCATTGTCCATTGCCACACTGTCACATGGTCGTACTTTCACACTGTCGCACTGTCAGATCGTCGCACTATCACACTGTCACACTATCCATTGTCATACTTCTATTACTTGTGAAATAAAAAACCACGCGCGATAAAAAATTGCGCAATTCATTCTGTGCAATCCATTCCATCACACTTCTAATGCTTATGCACCATATTGTCTGTAGGTCATGTACATTACATGTGAAACTCTATCTCCTCTTCTCTTTTCTATACTCTTTCTCATCTAGGGACTTTGTCTTTTCCCGTTGATATCAATGACAACATAGTCTGCTCACAATTGCACGCTTTGATGTCTACCTAGTGTCTTACCTTTATAACTACACACCATGACTGTGCACTTTGACATCAATGGAAACACCAACTTCACTCTTTTATGTATGCTTGGTGTCTTACTTTTATAACTGCGTACTTTCACAATTGTGCACTATAACTATGCACTTTGACATCAATGAAAACATTGGTCTCAACAAATCTCAATATCATATTGGCTCTTTTCGCACTGATAATGAAGAGAATATACATCTAGTGACATTTGGGCTATCGAATGCCCCAACATTTTTTATGTGTTTGATGAATGGAGTGTTCATGGAGTACCTAGATTTTTTATTTATTGTGTTCCTAGATGATATCCTTGCCTACTCTAAATTAGAAAATGAACATGAGAAACATTTAAGAATGGTGTTGCAAGTTTTAAGAGAGCATAGATTGTATGTTAATCTAAGTAAATGAATCTTTTTATCAAAATAAGATTCACTACTGGGGGCATAAATATCAACAATAGGGATAGAAGTTGATCCTGAGAAGATAGAGGCCATTAGAGGATGTCCAATGCCAAAGAATGTAACATAGGTCAGATCATGCATGAGTCTTTCTGGTTATTACTGAAGATTCATAAGAGGTTTTTCAAAGATTTCAAGTCCAATCACTTCTTTGTAAAAGAAGGGAGCAAAATTTGAATGGACCTACAAGTGTGAAGAGATTTTTCAACAGCTGAAGGAAATATTGACCAGTGCACCAATATTGAAGATTGTAGATCCAAGTGAAGATTTTTTTGTGTGCACCAATGCATGCAAGGAAGGACTCGGTGGATCTCTCAGTCAAAAGGACCATGTGGTATGCTATGAGTCCAAAAAACTAAAAGATAATGAGAGGAATTATGCTACACATGACTTGGAGATAGAAACGATTTTACATGCATTGAAAATGTGGAGGAATTACCTTATGGGTAAGAAATTCAAGCTAAGAATAGACCATTGTGGTCTTAAGCATTTGTTTGGACAGCCAACACTAAATGCTAGGAAAACTAGATGGTTGGAATTTCTGAGTGATTATGAATTTGAAATTAAGCATATAAAGGGAAAGGAAAATCAAGCGGTTGATGCACTCAACAGGAGATCTCATGAAGTACATATTGCATCCATTAGAATGTACAATATAGATATGAAAGACATAATTGTTGCAACAACAAATTCAGATCAGAATTATTTAAAAATAAAAGAGACATTACAACAAGATAACTTCTAGAAAAAAAATAATTATTATGAGATGAAAGAAGATGGAATTCTCATGTACAAAGGTAAGGTGTATGTGCCAAATTACGGGGAGCTAAAAAATACAGTGCTGAAGGGGATGCATAATGTGCCATATGCAGCACACCCAAGATATCAGAAGAAAATTGCAGCAGTAAGAAGGAAATATTTGTTTCCGGGAATGAAGAAAGAAGTGGTTAATTACATATCCATATGTATGGAATGCCAAAAAGTAAAGATAGAACATAGACACCCAGTAGGTTTTCTACATCCATTTCCCATTCCAGAATGGAAGTGGGAAGTTGTCTCAATTGATTTAATTACTAAGCTAACTAGAATAGTGAAGCAACATTATTCCATCATGGTGGTGGTGGATAAATTGACCAAAGAAACGCATTTTATTCTAGTAAAGACTACACACAAGGAAGCAAATATTGTGGATATTTATATGAAAGAAGTTGCTAGGCTACATGGAGTTCCTAAGGCAATAGTTTTAGACAGAGACCCAAAGTTTACTTCCAATTTTTGGAAGGGTTTGTTCAAGGGATTTGTGACAAATTTAAATCTTAGTACATCATATCATATAGAGTCGGATGGGAAAACATAAAGGACTAACATGATAATTGAGGACATTCTTAGAATGTACGTGATGGATCAACCATCAAAGTGGGAAGATTATATCCATTTAGTTGATTTTTACTACAATAATGGGCATCAAACCTAATTAAGCATGAGTCTTTTTGAAGCATTGTACGGTAGAAAATGTAACACACCAGTGAGTTGGGATAATCCAACGGACAGAGAAGTTGTTGGTACATAATTGTTAAAAGAAATGGAAGATCAGATGGAAAAAATAAAGCAGAATTTGAAGGATGCTTAGGATAGGAAGAAAATTTATGCAGACAGGAACAAAGTTTTCATATATTTTAAAGTGGGAGAACATTTGTTCTTAAAAGTAAAAAAAAAGAGAAGTTCTATAAGATTAGGAAGTTGGTCGAAGTTGGCAGCAAGATATTGTGGACCTTTTGAAATATTAGAAAAGATAGGGCCAATTGCATACATGTTAGCCTTACCTACATCCATGACAGTGCATAATGTATTTCATGTGTCATTTTAAAAGAAATATGTGTCTAATCCTAACCACATAATTGATTGGAATGTGATCCAGGTGGAGCATGAAGGGGATTTTTGGGTGGAACCAATACGCATTCTGGACCGGAAAGTCAAAGTGCCCAGGAACAAGTCCATAGGGGTGGTAAAGGTTCAATGGACCTGCTATGGTCCTGAAGATGCTACCTGGGAGCATGAAGAAAACATGCAGGCAGAATACCCGCAAATGTTTTATATTTTTGAATAAAACATAATGCAATACTCCATTTTGAGAAGCTAAAATTCGGAAACCACATCTACGAGTCCTCGCTAACTGTGTTGGGGACCTTGATAAATGAATGACTCATTCCTTGGGTTAGCCTTGATAAACATATGGTACATCCCTTGGGTTAACTCTGATAAATGAATGGTGCATTCCTTGGGTTGACAAGTTGAGAGGAACATGAGATTATGGTTGAAGTTGTTGCTGGAGTTGTTAAATTGTAGGATTTTTAGTTTATGTGATGTAAGTTTGCATACCTATATATGTATATCGGTACATAGTGCACCAAGGATGACGCACAATTGTAGGTGAGGGGGAATGTAACATCACCATTATAATCCTCAGCTTAATTAATGCTTATGTAGATATAATATGTGGCTATGGCCAAACGATGTAATATGCAAATTGTATTTCTTTGTTTAATAATAAAAATATGATGCCAATTGCTAAAGGGACACAAACAAGAGATGGTGGATGAATTAATCCACAAGAGAGGGGAATGTCTAGGATAATGGCCAAGAGGGGTCCAAGGGGGGAAATACCCATGTAAATTGATTTAATCCATTTTCCTAAAATTTCCATTTGTATATGAACCTTCCCATTTCTGATTGAGTGTTCCCTAAGCCAATCATTGAATACAAGTAAGAAGGTGGGTGTGAGTAGTCACATCCCAAAGTTATTGGGCACATGGGGGTTGAGTACAATTAGCTTGGGGAAGAGTGTGAGCCAAGAAAGGAAATCCAAAGAGAGGAAATTTGTATGGGTGGGAAAAATAGTTTTTAGTTAGAAAAGTTTGTGCATGAGAGAAAAGGGAGAGAAAGAAACATATATTGAAGTTGATGCAGCCATGGAGGGTGGGTTCTAGAGCATGTTGGAGCATAACTGGAGTGAATGGAGCTAGAAAACCGAAGAGACAGGTTGGAAGGCCTGAAGAGTGAACTCATGGGTGAGTTGCACTAAAACAACAAGTGTTTGTTGATAGTTTTCCTAGCAACAATTTCCCTTGAGTTCCCAACTGAGAGATTCCTAGATACATGTGTCAGAGAGACCCTGATAAACTAATTGGACACTCGAGGGGATGATATCAATGAAGAGGTACAATCCTTGGGATAGTTCAAGAGGAAGAGAGTTGGTGGAAAATTGAGATAGTTGTAGGAGAATATCAGTTGGGTTGAGAGTTTTATGAATTGTGAGTGGACTGTGAGAGACCACCCTCTTTTGTGGATTGCTAGCCTTAGTTCAAGGGTGACTGGATGTTGATATTTGGAACAATCAGTCTATGGTTTGGTGGAACGTTCGTCCCAAGAAGTTGGTTGCACAACTGTTGTGGAAAGATAAGTGCTTTATCTTGTTGTTGTGTTAAATTATGTGTTTAATTGTTGTTCATAAACTCTGTGTATTTGGAAGTGATTTATATGTTGTTGTAATGAGTTTTTTAGCTGCATTTCATGTTGATTAATAACATGTTGTAGATGCTTCTATTCGACAACACATGTATTCCAATAGAGGACTAACACCTTCAGTAACCACTCATATAACCAGATCAAAGATCAACACACTGATGTTTTCACGTGGTAAAACCCCTACGGGGAAACATCCACAACCCTAGCCAATGCGGCCACTTGGAGCAGTTTATTAATGCAAAGAAAAAGATTACAGAGAGATTTTACAAGAGATTTTCTCACAATCAATCATCTGGAAAATGACCCTCCATGCTCTTTAAATAGAGATCATGGACCAATCGGGTGTTAAGCCACAGATCAATGGTTGTTAAGATCGAGGAAAGTATGAACCGTCGGATCACTCTATGTCGGGAACATATCGTGACCGTCGGATTTCCTAACTACAAATGCATACTAATGCATACTAAATAAACACACTAAGAAACACACTTTTACCTAACAACACATTAGACCAAGTAGATCTTAGCTAACTCCTAAGTGTCCAAATATCCTAACATCCCCCCTTAAGAACAACTTGGGATAGGATTCAAGGATTTACAATAGGGACATAATAGGAGAAGGAAGGAGGCATTAGAGCCTATCCCCCCTTAATGACAACTTCTTGAACTCCTAACATAGATCGAAGTTTGAAGAACTTCGCTTCTTTAAGAGACTTTGTGAAAATGTCTGCAACTTGATCTTCTGTAAGGAAAAAGAGCACTTCAATAACTTGATCATAAATGTGTTTTCATATGAAATGCATGTGTATCTCAATGTGCTTGTTGCGCTGATGTTGAACTGGGTCTTTGGTGAGCTTGATGGCACTTTGATTGTCGCACCAAAGGTTGGTCAGATGCTGCTGCTCGAATCCAAACTCTGAAAGGATCTCTCGAAGTGAGAAGGCTTCCTGACATGCATTTACCATTGCTCGGTACTCTTCTTCTACTGAAAAAAGTGCAATAGCATGTTGTTTCTTACATGCCCAAGTGGCAGGTCCTGATCCAAGGATGAAAACATAACCTGCAGTAGACTTCCGATCATCAGGGTCGCCGGTCCAATCTGAATTAGTGAAACCAACCAATAAAGGAGTCCCCCCTGAACTGTAATGTATCCCGAACTGAACGGTACCACGGACATAGCAACGTATCCTTTTAGCCACTTTCCAATGGCTTTCATGGGGTGTTTTCATATACCGGGAAACAATACCAACAACAAAGGAAAGATCAGGACGGGTATGAGTCAAGTATAAGAGGCTACCAACTAATTGATGGTATAGGGTGGCATTAACTTCAGGAGAAGTACAAGTGGCATTAAGCTTGACTCCAAACTGGAAGGGAGAAGGGGTTGGTTTACAATCATCCATGTGAAAGCGACGAAGAAGGTCACAAGAATACTTAGACTGGGAAAGAAAAAATCCTTCATTGGTTTGCAAAACTTGGAGCCCAAGGAAATAGTGCAAAAATCCTAAGTTGGTCATTTAAAATTTCTTCTTAAGGCTAGTTTTCACATGGTTTAAAAGTTTTGGGTCACTACCAGTAAGGATAAGGTCATCAACATAAAGGACAAGGATTATGAGATGGATTCCTACTTTCTTGGTATAGACATTAGGATCATAATGGCATCTAGAGAATCCGGTGGCAATAAGAAAGTTGTCCATTTTGGCATACCAAGCTCGGGGAGATTGATTGAGACCATAAAGATATTTCTTGAGGCGACAAACAAGGCTAGAGTCATTCTGGACATATCCAGGAGGTTATTCCATGTATATTTCTTCTTTCAAATTGCCATGCAAGAAGGTAGATTTAACATCCATCTGAGGGACCTCCCATTTATGTGAGGCGGCAAGGGCAAGAACAAGGCGGATGGAATTCATTTTGGCTACAGGGGAAAAGGTTTCATTATAGTCAATTCCTTCAAATTGGGAAAATCCTTTGGCAACTAACCGAGCCTTGTGTCTTTCAACACTTCCATCTAATGCATACTTAGTTTTGTAGACCCATTTACATCTGACAAGTTTTATTCCTTTTGGAAGAGGTACAAGTTCCCAAGTATTGTTTGTCAATAAAGAACGATACTCTTCATTCATTGTTGTATCCCAATTTGGATGACCTGAAGCTTCTGCAAATGTCTCTGGATCGTGAGTCTCTAAAACTTGATCCAGAAGAGAAGAGGCTCGTTGGAACTGTGAACGTGTTCGACGCTGATCTGAAGGATCACCGACAAGATTACTAGCTACTTCTCGTGTTGAACGGACCCATCTAGGAAGCGATGGAACTGGTGCTTGTTCAAGTTCAAAGGACTCATCTGGAGGAATGTCATCAGGTGGAGGTGGATTTTCATCATCACTTTCATCATCTGAAGAAGAAACCATAATAGGAACAAAAGAAAGCACAAATGTCGAAGATGGCTCACAGGTCGAAGAAGGCACAACCGCTGAATTAGGCTCACAGGCCAAGATATTTTCATCAAATTTAACATCTCTTCTAAGAATAATTTCATTACAATGTTGTTGAAGAAGTCTATAACCTTTGACATCTTCAGAATAACCAACAAATATACACTTCTCACTTTTAGGCTGCAATGCTTTCCTTTTCTCATCAGGAATGTCAGCCTATGCTATACTGCCAAATACATGGAAGTGACTTACATCTGGTTTAATTTTAGTCCAAGCTTCTTCCATTGTTATATTTTCAAGAGCCTTTGTGGGAGTGAGATTGACTATGTAATTTTCATAGTTGATTGCTTCCGCCCAATACTTTAGACTTAATCCCTTAGATTGGATCATACAATTTGCCATTTCTTTTAATGTGTGGTTCTTTCGTTGAACAACACCATTTTGTTGTGGTGTATATGGAATAGTGTGTTGCATTTGGATGCCTTGCGTAGTGCAATAACTTGTAAAATTATTGTTCATATATTCACCTCCATTATCGGTTCTTAAATTTTGAATTTGATGTCCAGATTGCTTTTCTACAAGAGCCTTGTAGGCCAAAAACTTGTCAAAAACTTCGCTTTTAAGTTTTAAGAAGTAAACTCAAGTACGTCTGGAAAAATCATTAATGAAAGTTAAGAAATACTTGCACCTAGAAAAGGAAGGAGAAGAAAGTGGACCACACAAATCACTGTGAACAAGCTGTAAAGGGCCCGAGGCGTGCCAAGAGGCTTGCTTGTCAAAACTGTCCCGATGATGTTTGTCGAGAACACAACCGACACAAACACCATCTTTGAATGAAACAAGAGGAAGACCAATCACCATCTGTTGATTACATAGTTGTTGCAATGAGCAATAGTTTAGATGAACAAACCGCTCATGCCAAAGTTTGCTCAATTCATCGCTATGAGCAACAAAAACTGATGAAAAAGATGATGACCCAAAGTTGTCAAACTTGTACAACCTAATAATATCATCAACAATTCCAGTTGCAAGAACATGCTTAGGATCTTTTAGATCCTTGATTACAACTTGGTGAGGTGAAAACTCGATGGTTTTATCTTCACCTAAATGAGTGATTTGATATACTGATAGAAGGTTACAAGAAAGACTTGGAACACATAATACATCATTGAAATGACAATTATCTACTTGAACTGTTCCATATCCTACAACACTAAGAGATATATCATCACCAACAAATATTTTCTTGGTGTTACATTCATTTAGAGTAGAAAATATGGCTTTATCCTTAGCCATATAATAAGATGCTCCTGAATCAATAAGCCACTCATAAGAAGAAGTAGTAGTAGAATTTGAATTGAAGGAGAAACCAGAAGCAAAAAGTGCATGTCTATGAGAAGAAGTAGAATCAATATTGATGTTGTGCTTCTTTATCACTGCTTCTAAAGATTCCATCTTCTTGAAACATTTGGACTCATCATGACCATATTTATCACAAAAGTTGCAATGTCTGTTAGTATTCTTACTTTTATATTTTGCTCTTTTGTTAGTAGTGGGAGCTGAAGTTGTCTGAGCAGGTTTGGAACCCTTATGTTGTTTGTTGTTGTAGCGAGTATATTGCTTCTTGGGATACTCGGGTTTATCTTTCTACTGGGTAACTAAGGCTTTGTTGGAGGGACCTGCAGTGTTGATCATTCCAAATTGTAAAAGCTTATCTTCCTCTCAAATCAAAGAAGCACAAAATGACTCAAGAGTGGGTTTTTCATAATCTTCTTCCCCTAGATCCTCTCTCATGGCATAAAAGGTAGATACAAACACATAATATGCACTACCTAGCTTAGAAAGAATAAGATAGATGCAACGCTCTTCCTCCATCTTTATCTTACATTCTTCACATAAAATTCTAAGTGTTTTAAACCTAGATAGA
>ML778948.1:86741-132101 GCA_009831015.1 Picea engelmannii
TAATATTGAGTTTACCAAACACATATTCAATCGTGTTCCAAGCTTCTTTGGGGTCATCAATATCTTGAAGGTGGTACCTTAAATCAGGAGAGATGGAAATTTTGATTAGTCCACGTGCTTCGTCATTCCTATTATCCCACTTGGATTTCTTATCAACATCAGTGGGTTCTTTTTCCTTTCCCAAGATAATCCGGTACAAGCCTTTACTTCTTAATATATCTTCCATATGAGATTTCCATTGGAAGTAGTTGTTGCTGGTAAGCAAGACAATACTTGTAGAATCCATATTAAATATGCAGATAATGTGTATTTAAAAACTGAAGCTGATGATCTGGATGGAAATATTTAAAAAATTTATGCGGTTTTAAAAAAAACGGCACTGAAAACGGACTTCTGATGTTAGAGTTATGCCCTTTTTAAAAAAGGCACAATCGGTAACCAAATGACCACGTGATTGTGTAAGTTGCTTTATGAAGTTACTTTATAACAATAACAAAAAATATGCATGCAAAATAAATAACTCTAAAACAAAATATTAAAGCTACTTATAGTGATTCACTTTTATACTTGAAGTGAAATACACTTTACAATTTTAGCATGAATTTTTTCAAAAAAGGTAACAAAAGAGAGACTTGAACTCAAGACCTCTTACTTAATAAGGCAACTTTTAACCAAATGATCTAGCAAAACATATTGTCATGTTCAAAAGGAAGATTGGGGGTGTTGGTGTTGTTGTTGTTGTTGTTGTTGAAGACAGCCTTGGAGAGCGTGCTAAAAAAAAACTCTTTTCACACAAGAAAAAAATTTCGCTTCTCGATGACAATAAAGGTTAGATCTCGGTTAGCTTACCCGGAAGATGCACCTTTTCCTATATGTTTCTGATTTGTTGAGATTAAACAGGGCATGGGGAAAAGAGCGTACGTAGATATAAAATATTAGCAACCTGGAAATAAATAAAACAAAACTGAAATAAAGCCAAAATACTACTCTGCAAAATTTTTAAAAAATGCATATTCAAGCTTTATACCTCCAGATCTAATTGTAATGGTCGTATCTTGGGCAAACGAAAACCTTTTCGAGTGAAGCAAAAAGTGTTCCTAATTGAAACAAGCTCTCTGGATGCAATGGAATAGTCCTCTCAGCCCAGAAATGTACGAAAATGACAGAAAATGGAGATGAGGCAACTCGGCTTCACGATCTCGATCTACAACAGGAGTGGGTCTTCAAATAGGCTCTGATACCATGTTAAAAAACACAGGTATTCCAACAGAGGATGAACACCTTCAATAATCACTCACACAACCAGATCAATGATCAACACACCGATGTTTTCATGTGGTAAAAACCCTACGGGGAAACATCCACAACCCCAACCAACGCAACCACTTGGAGCAGTTTATTAATGCAAAGAAAAAGACTACAGAGAGATTTTACAAGAGAGTTTCTCACAATCGATCACCCAGAAAATGAACCTCCATGCTCTTTAAATAGAGATCATGGACCAATCGGGTGCTAATCCATGGATCAATAGCCATTAAGATCGAGGAGAGTATGAACTGTCGGATCACTCTATGTCGGGAACATATCGTGACCGTTAGATTTACTAACTACAAATGCATACTAATGCATACTAAAGAAACACACTAAGAAACACATTTTTACCTAACGACACATTAGACCATGTAGATATTAACTAACTCCTAAGTGTCTAAATATCCTAACAACTTATATTTTGTGGTTTTAGATAGTGGTTAAATCGGTTTTAATTCATATTTTAAGCTACATGCATTCAACTAATTGTAAATGAGTTAATTTATTTGGCCGTACATTTTGGTTTTAAGAGTATTCTGCATCATAATGTCCCTCGGTTAGGTTGGGGGATGTTACAGAATATTACCCCACATTAGGGTGGATTCACCCATTTTTTGAGCTATCTGTCTTGGATACTCCCAATAAATATGAATATTGAATAGGGGGGGTATATGTAGTAGTTACTATAGATCAAAGAACCATCCTTTGAGTAGTTTTAAGTGTTTGTGGAGACAAATTCAGAGTAGTCAGATAGTAGAAGTACAAAATGACATATTGATCGATTAAGAAGAAGTGTTCCCATAAAGATATCTGAGGAATATCATTGACACACCTTCCAGGCAGGGATATATTCATTACAGGTTCAAGGATGTATTGCATATCAATGGAAATATTTGATTCAATCTGAGAAATAATAATATGTGATGATCGGTTGCACCAGAGAAGGGTTCATAATAGTACAGTGATAGATGGGTTATCATTGTGGATAGTTGAGTATCAGAGTTATGGACAATTTGTAACATACAAACAGAGATGGATTTATGAGAACATTGGCAGGTATATAAAGATAAATGATAGAGAGATATATCTACAATTGGAATCAGTGGAATCAGTGGACAAGTGGAATCAATTGGTCATAAGAAGATAAGCAGTGAAAGGCATAGCAGAACAGGGAAAGAGAAATATTCAACAAAAGATATATCATCATAGGGACATTGTTTAATAGTATGGTCATTGATATCTAAACAGTGAACATGACAGACCATGAATATTTGAAGTCAAGAAATTTTGAATGCTTTTTTATATATGTCATAGAATTACAGGAGGAAGCACTAATGGAAAAGAAGCATCGAAAGAGAGGAAAGGAAGAGTATGTAAGAAGTCCCATATTGTTCTACATCTTGCAGATAAGTCAAGGGGAGAGAAATCATTAGAGATAGAGATCAGGAAAGAAATATTAGAAGCATGCAGAAAGGGGTAGACATACTGACAGGGGAAGTTATCCTTTTTCCCATGATATCAAAGGAAGAGAAAGAGAGAGATCAGAAGATAAAGATTCAAGCACATGAAGTCAGAGAAGGATTGTTCAGAGAAGGTATACCTTCAGGGGGGCACTCTTTGTTATTAAAGAGAAGATGAACTTGGAAAGAAACATGAGGAGAGAAACATGTGAAGAGAAAGAAGAGAAGCATGAAGATATGAGAGCAGCCCCAAGGAAATATACCATTTCCCATTGATGTCAAAGGGAGAGAGAAACGTCGATAAGGAGAGATGGTCATAGCGAGAGCATGAGTATTGGAGTATGTGTGTTTTCATCAATGTTGGTGTTGCCATCAATTCCAAAGGGGGAGATTGTTGGACAGTTCGTTGTCATTGATGTCAACCCTTGGAGTGTTTGAGATACCCCATAGTTTTGATAAAGATTGATGGTAAGTTCATTTTCATTGATTTAAACAATACTGGTTGATGTCAACATGTGTGATGGGTGCATTTGAAGAAGTCTACAACAAGCCCTAGAAGTTTCGTTATGTTATGAATATCTATCTTATGAGAATATTTTGGTCTATTGGCGAATCAAAGGTCAATCCTGAGGAAACAGAGAAAGTGAGAAGGAAGAGTGAAATTTTTGGAGCTGCAGAGAGCTAGGGTTTTCTATAACCCTAATTAAGCAGACCCTCGTGGGTCATATTGAGGGTTTCACGTGAGACACCCCCATGGGTTGTCTAGGGCTTGTCATGCAGGCCCTGCTAGACAATAGTCTTAGTCTCGTGATGACAAGACAAGAGAGGGAAAATATGCTAGTGCCAGGATGTTGAGGATTGAGGTAAAGCTACAGGTCTGTGTATCAGGGTCAAAGGCACCAAGTCATTTACAGATGTAAAGTTATGTTATTCTATGTGTTATGAGGTTTCATCTTGGTGATATTGTGGAATATGCTTGAGGAATATCTTTATGAGTTTTGGTATATGCCTCGAGGCACATCTCGGATGTATGGTACATGTTGGTTGAGGTATATTTGTTGAGGTATATTGTTGGCACATATCTTGGATATATTGGCACATGGTTTGAGATGCATCTTGGTTACATGTTGATGATGTTATGGTCATGCCTTTGGTGTCTTGTTGAGGCAATGGTATATGTTTGAGGCACATATTTGGTGCATGGTGTGACACATGTTCTTGGTACATGTTGAGGTACACATTGGTGATGAGTACATTTATTATTATCACATCTTGGTTATATTAGTATCTTGGTATCTTGGTTATTTTGGTGGAAATTCATTGATGATATCATATGGTACATAGTGTGTGGAATGATTGAGACATATCTTGAGTGATATGGTATATGGTTGATGCATGAGATGGTATAGGTTTGATACATGGTTGATGTGCATGGTATGGTATAGTTTTATGTGCATGGTTGATGCATGGTTGATGCATGTTTAGTACAGGTTGATGTACATGGTTGATGCATGGTTGGTATAGGTTGATGTACATGGTTGATACATGGTATGGTAAAGGTTAATATACACGGTTGATGACTGATGTACATGGTTGATTTACATGGTTTGGTGATGGTTGTTGTATCCATGTGAGTGGATCTGGTTGATGATGGTATATCAGTGACGGTGATAGTAATAGTGATAGTGACTGTGACACTAATAGTGATAGTGACAACGACATGTTGGTTGATTTGATAGTGACAATGATAGTGACAGTGATAGTGACAGTGATAGTGACAGGATGATTTATGTGATGGTGGTAGTCACAGGTTGATGTGATAGGTTGACAGTGATAGGTTAACAATGAAAGGTTGATAGTGGCATTGTTTTTGGTAGTGACAGTTTGGTATACACTTATATTTTAGGGTGCCAGGAAGAGGAAAGGAAAGGAGGTTGTATCCTCCTTTTGGTTGGTGCCAGAGAATTCAGGGAGTTGGATCTTCCTTCAGGTTGGAGCCTATAAACTAGGGGGTTGGAGCCTCCTTGTAGCTATAGTTAGTAAATCGGGGAGTTGTAGCTTCCTTCGGGTTGGAGCCTGTAAATGGGGTGTTGGATCCTCCTTCCAGTTATCGCTGGATAATTGGGAAGTTGGTGCTTCCAATGAATGTGTTCTTCACAATATATAAGAAAGCATTGTGTGGTTTTCTCCCATTTGGGTTTCCATGAAAATTATGGTGTACTGTGTATTTGATGTGATGTTGTTTATGTGATGCTACTTATGATTATATTCTCATGATATATTAAATGCAATCATAGATGATACATTAATGATATGATGATGATAAAGGTGAATTTTATATATTGTGGTTGAAAGTGGTATAATTTATCATATTGATTCACCCCCCCCTCTCAGTATTCCAACAACTAATAAATTTATCACAACAACATATAACTCATTCTCATACACAAAGTAAAAATACACAACAGTCCCCAGATGGGGTGTTAGCAAGGCCCACATGTCGACCAGAGAGGGCGACGCCTTCCAACGCTGCACCACCCACGTGACTGGTGCATGCATCACCCCCCTCTTAAATTCTCGATGAGTGAAGGTTGCAATCAATTCTGCAAGCCCTCTGCTAATTTCTCAAGAGAGCTCTCCTCTGATTCTTTATCCAGACAATGGAGGAGCGTTTATTTCTGTCACCTCTGTGCATGTGTGAACTTCCACTCCATCTTTCATATTACAATGTCGCTCCTTGGCTAGATCAACTTGACTCTTCTTTTCCTACAGTGAAAACATCCTGTTTGCAACCCCCACTGGCCTTCACCTTCCTCGTATGGTTTCTCTCCACGCTTTCATTTTTATTCTCTGCCTTGGCTATGCCTCGACTTCGTGGGAAGCCAAAGAGAGGCACTATCTGGTACCAAAATAAAGATATAATGGCCATCAAGCCCCCGCCTACCCCTTCTTCTTTGCCCAACTCCTCGCCTTCCTCTTCCGCCCAATCATCTCAAGGCCAGAGTGACCTTCCACCATTGTCCTTGCCCTCAGCTTGTCATGTGGAGTGGTTTGATCTCTAGGGAAATTATTTGGGATTTTCTCTTGGCCCAATCTCGGATTTGGCCTCTTCCTCGCAACCAGCCTCGACCCACCCAACGAACTCACATGAGCACTCTGTTCCCCATCCACCTTCCCCTAGCCCCTTGCCTCCTCCCTTTGTCTCGACTCCTCTGGAAGAAACCCCACCCCAATTGGAAGAACCACCAAGCCAACAACACTCATGTTTAGATTGTGCCTCATGCACAAGAATTCATGACCCAATGACGATACTATATGATTTGGTTTTTGCAGTCCGCAAATATGTGGACGACCTGCGCTTCCAGCTGGAACTTCTGGACAAGTGAGGCAAGAAAATGGTTTCTATGCTCTCCATTCTACTCGGCACCCAACACTCTCTAGAATCGGCCACCAATGCATCGGTGGCCTTAATGGCGTACATCTCTCCTACAATCCAGGCACTAGCAGCGAGTAACTGAGGGAAAAATGCTGGATCATTTGCATGAACACCAACGTATGCACAGGTGTCAGCCTACATCGGTATTTTGTCAATATTTTATGTTTATAGAAGTGTCCTCCTGGGCGTCTAGTACATTGTTCTATTTTTTTCTGTCAAAAGTCTGTCCTTTTTATTATCTAGTTGGCCAGATAGGTTTGGACGAATCGGTTTCCCTACGGGGCGATTCAATACATATTGTTTAAATTTTGGTGTTTTCAGTTTTTAGAAACATGATGAATTGGTTTCCCTCTAGGGAAATTCATCACACATAGTACTTTGACATTCATGACATTAGTATAATTTTTTATCTTGGAAGGTAATATATAGACTCTTACTTTAAAAAAAAAATACATGATAGTTAACCCATAAATAACTCATAAATATAGATAATCACTTATCTTTCTAAAACAATTATGCAATCAACTATTTGGGATGGATGTTCTGCCCAACCATATACTTGTTGTTCTAGATTTCAACAGCAAGTCACCCCCGAGTTGGGGCTAGGATTCCAAAAAAGAGGGTTTCTCTTACAGTTCACTCACACCTCATATATCCCACAACTCATTTGTATTCTCCTATAACTATCTTGACTTCCACCAGCTCTCTTCCTCTTAACTTGCCCAACACAAGGAATGGACCCCTTCAATGATCTCATTCCATTGGGAGTCCCATTCATTTATCAAGGTCTCTTTGGCACAAATAACCAGGAATGTCTCTATTGGAAACTCAAGGGAACTCATTGCTACAAAAACTACCAGCAAAACAACAACAATTACTTGTTGTTATAGTGAAACTCACACATGAGTTCACTATTCATGATTAACAGTGTGGTTCTTCTGCAACTCTAAAACTTTCTTCTTCAGTCTTCAATGTCTCCAAAAATGCTCTAGTATTTTCCCTCCATTTTTGTTCCATCTCCATAGCTCCTCTTTTTCCTTGTTCTCCCCTTGCTCATGAGAAAAATATGATTGTCCAAAATTGTTTGTTCTTCCCATACAAATTTCCTCTCTCTGCCCCAATCATGTTGATTGTCACTCTACCCAATGTTGATTGTAATTCAGCCCCATGCTTCCAATAACTATGGGATATGACTTCTCATACCCATCCTCTTACATGCATTCAATGATTGGGATCTCATACACTCAAACAAAAAATACAAGGTTGACCCCAATAATAATAAAATTCAATAAATTGGGTTTTGGATTAATACCCCTAAATGATTTCCCCCTTGGACCCCTCTTATAAACTCACTTATCCTGTGGAAAACTCAACCGCCATCTATGTCCATGTCCCCCAATAGGTGGCATCACAATTTATTTATTAAAATTTAGAAATATAATTCACATATTACATTGCTTGGTCATAGCCACATTTCATACCTACATTATGCATTAATTAAACTAAGGATTATAGTGGGGATGTTACATTCCCCCTCCCCTACAATTTTGCATCATCCTTGGTGCACAACACCATGCCGATATACATGTACAAATTTTACATCATGATATTCAGAAAACAAATTATGAAATCAATTTACCCTCCAAAAACAGTTATGTTGACTCATAAAATCGTCACCTGCTATTGTATCCCGCAAATTATTACAATGCATATATATTTATTATGAAATAATAATTGTTGGGGTCCCCTAGGATAAATCACACTAAGTGACTATTTTCAGGTGTAGCATTTCCCTCGACATGATCACATATCATCATATCATCATATCATCAATTGTGATATCATTTCAATTATGATGCTTCAAAGTGATGGTATATCGATCTGATGTTCTATGGTGTTTATCAACACACATGTTTGAATGATGAAAACAATTATTTTGCATTTAAGTATGATTTATGTTAGTTTGCAAAAACATCAAGTTATGGTAACTATTTTTCACTTCTCAACATCATGGAAAAATTCATGGCAATTGTGAAATAAAAATAAAAAAATGGTTTGTTTTGTTGATATGATTTTATGCATGATGAAAATAAAGATTATCTCCTAAACTATGACCCTAAAAGCATATTAAGTTATAAGTTGATACAAATAAACTTTTATATAGTTTATGTGGTTTGCTTTTGAGTTGGATATATGGATATGTCATTTTCCATGTGGAACAATACAATCAAAACACACCATGGTGAAGTTTGGTTTTGATACATATAAAATGATATGTGGTAATAAATCAATAAACAAAGGGAAACATTAATAAAACATGGAAAGGTATGAAATCTTGGTTTATGAGATTCATATCATTTGGCATATATGCCAAATGGTCATTTAATATGTACGGTTGTAAAAGGCATATAATTTTAATACATGTGGTTATATTGTATGTATAACTTTAATACATGTTGTTATACTGTATGTAGAGGTATAAGCTTGGATCCGTTGGACTTGAATAAACGTGTAAATATCGATATCGTGGTTGAAGTGATATGTTGGATGTAACATTTATTGACATATGATATATGATTCGGGTTTGACATAGTGCATGACATAAGTTATATGGTTTATATGATTTTATTTGTTTCAACGTTGATGCATTGCGTTGTGTTGGCATGCACATATGCTGTGAGGTTTTGAATTCTGACATGATGGGGATGGTCATGCATTAAATGGAAAGGACGTGGAAATTAACTCCCATAGTTCCATGTTTTACCATCTCATTCTGCTTGGGGTTTTGGTCATTTCTTGTCTCATTTGGTCTGTGAAGGAAGAGATTGAGCTCGGCTTTGAGAAACCCTTCCCCCAGTGGTTGCAACAACCATCTCGTCCTCCAATATTGGTATAAAAATGCTCTTTGGCAAGGTATGTACTCGCTAGTCTATGAAGTATCTTCTGCATGTGTTTTGTGAGTTAATTAAATAACAATGTCTCTGCTAAATTGTTTGTTATTAAGTGTGTATGTCTCGTTCCCCTTGCTTTTCGCTCATGAAGCATAAGTATTTTGAATGTTGTTCGAGCGTTTTTGTTTGCTAAAGAAAAATAAAAGGGTTTGCTACCCTCTGTTGTAGCATGCATTATCTTGTCCAAATTCATACTTTCATTTTCCATTTTCCTGGGGATTTATTTGAAAAATGGTGGATTAAACCCATGGTTGTTATAGTTGTTATGTAGAAATTCTTGACCTGGGTTTGAATTTAAATTCAGCTTGTCCGTTGTTGATGCAACCAAATTTTAAAATTTCTACTTGTTTGTATTGTTGAGTATGGTCATGGTTCGAACCCATATTGGATATATGTTCAGTCTTGGCAAGGGTTTGGATTGGATTCACATACAATCTGGTTGTTATTGGAAACTTATGTGACTAGTTTTGAAGTTATTTTCTTTTGTTGAGTTTGGTTTGTAGGTTGATCCCATATCAGTATAAAGGATGATTGTTAAGTTTTGGGTTCGAATTTAAATAATAATATGGCCAGTTCACTATTACATTTTTATACAACCAACATAGATATTACTCAAACCCTTTTTCATTTTGTTGAGTTTGTTACTCGGATTCAAACTTGGGTTTACAAGTGTTTATTTTCATAAGAATGTCGATTTAACATTGGTTTTTTTCTCTGTATATGGGTTTGAACCCTCGTCATATGTGTTGAATGGTTAAGTGACATGCAATTTTGATGTTTTTTCAGCCATGCCATGCTTCAAGCTTGGATTTGAGCTCATAGTTATGGCAAAGTTATAGCTCAATTTTTATTTTTACAGAGTCATGCACATCCTGTGACTCAACCTTGCAACTGTTCTTGGTCAAAATCATAAGGCTTCGTGCCCTTTAATTTCCCAGGTGGCTACAACATTAACCCATTATTATTATTTTTATCTACCTAAATAAATTCTATTGCCTAAGTTCGAACTTTGCTAGTGTCTACAAAATTTTTAAAGTTTTGTATGAATATTTGAGTTCATTCATTAGATAGCTCTGTTCTACTCAAAATCCATGGGTAATTTCACAAATTATGTGTTGTTTTGTTCTAAGTTTTAATGATTTGTATATTTAATGTCTCAATTAACACAATTGTTATTTCTTTAAATATTTTTAAAGGTTTCAAAACATAATATTATGTTTATTTAGTTTAATAATATATAAAAAATACTATTAGTTATAAATTTAGTAGTTTTTTAGTATTGTAAAAAAATTGTGAAAAATCTTTTAAGTTATATATAGTAAATGAAGTATTAAGTTATATATAGTAAATGAAGTAAAATGGAAAGTTGAAGTTGTGACATCCCATTTTGGAAAAATCTCACATTAACTTATGAACTTATGGAGAAATCTCACATTAACTTATGAACTTATGAATACTTAAATTAACTATATATAAGCTTATGGCTATTAAAAATATAAAAAATTAATAAAATCTAAACTTACTAAATAACATATTTAAAATGTTACTTGATGATTTGGGAAAAGGAATTCAGCAACAATATTTCTTGAAAAAACCAAATATGGTAAGTTGTAAATTTAAATTTATTTTCCAAAGTCATAAACAAAATCAATTGATGTCTATGTAATTTTAGTTGGTTTTGTTTTACATTTTAAGTTTTACTTAGATAATAATTGGCTTCCATTTTTTTCAATTTTTTTTTGTGTAAAGAAAATTTTAAAGATTTATACTTAAAGTATAAAATTTTTGGTGAATCTTATTATATCTTAAAATTTTAATCATATAAAACCATATAATGTTGGTGATATTTTTGTCTTTTTTTTCGAAATTTATAAAATTATATGAAGTTGGTGATATTTTTCTGAAAACATTTAATTTGAAAAATTCTAACAAAAATATTTTTATCTTATAAAATTTGAACAAATCATATTTTAAATTTAAAAAAATCGAAATAAATAAATTTAAAAAAAAAATGAAAATTCACCGTAAACAAAACTTAACCAATTTTTTTTAAGGTACTTACCTAATATAATATGTGATGTATAGCTTATATTACTTCACATCTTTCCTAACTCTACATATGCAACGGAAACATTATATCTCTTTCCTAACTCTACATATGCAACGGAAACATTCTATAGTTATTAAAAATTGTTAAAAGTTTTTTATAATTTTATATTATAAAATACTAACAATATGGTATTAAAAATTTAGAATTCTTTTCATTTAAATAAAGTAAAATAAATTATTTTTTAATTTATTTAATTTGACATGTTACTTTAAACATAATAGTGGCAAAAGAAAATAAATGGAAATGTATAAGTGTTTGTCTATACATGTTTATTTAAGAAAGCGGAATAACTGGGTTGAGAAACAAAGAAAGATGGGATGAGTAAACTTACAGTGAGGGTACATATGAGTGCTTTGGCTATTTGCTTGCGGCTGCCCTTTCATTGATGTCGGCGATGACTGCGGTTTCAAGGATGTTCTCCACGACTGCTGGAATGCTGGCAACTGCCTGTTGTCTTTCGTTGGCGGCCTGTTTCAATTGCCTTTTGACCCATTCTTCAATGTACGCTCTCATTGGGGCGACGTTGATGTCATTCCGGATCTTGATGTTGAAAAGATCATTTTCTAATTCCTGGAAGTCGATAGAAAGATTAGAGAGACCCTGATGAATTTCCTCATTCTGTACTGCATATTTGACTAGCCAGTCATGGACGCGAGATTGATCAAATTGAAGGATGTTGTAAAACTTTTCCAGAGAGAAGGTCTTCAACATAGCAACCTGTTTATCGAACTCTTCTCTGGTTAAGGGCAAGGAGTTTGCGATTAAGAGGGGGTCTTGGAAGTCGTTTGTTTTCCCGGCTAAGTCTATATTTGACAGCTTTGTGAATAATTTATCTTTCTTCGATATGACTTGTTCACATGACTGAACAATGAGACACAGGTTGTTTACTTTTTCTTTCCAACATGCATTCAATTGGCCGATCCGGTTTTTGGATGGAAGATCTTCTTCTCTTCTTTTTGTTTCTGTCATATTGTTGACAATCTTGCCAAAAGGGATGACCGTTTTTAAGAAGATTTTTTCATCATCTTTTAATTCGGCTTGCAAAATATCGAGCAAGCTATGTGCCCTCGTTCCAAGGGAAGCGATGGTTTGTGCTCTTTTCCAGGCATCAGTAACCAGTTCCATTCTTTTTGTGATATTTTTTTCCATATATCCTTTATAGGATGTGAGCAGGGTGGAGGGTGATTTTACATTGGGTGCAGGGGTGTCGGGCATGGCTATTGCCAAAGGATCGACAAGCAATGGAATAGGAAAGAAAGTGTCTTCCAATTCCTTGACTTGGTCCTTCACTCTGGCATTGTGGGTCTCCATTCATTCAATGGAGTCATGAAGTGCTTCTCTGGTCACGGTGTGAAGTTGACATATTTGGGATGGCCGCATGTTGGCAACGTCAACCTCTGAACAAGATTTGCCTTTGATATTTTTAACATTTTTTTTTTGAAATATCATTTTTTTGTTCCGGCTATCAAAAACAACGCTCTGGAACACGAAGGATTCATCTTCGTCAAAATTTTGGGCAATGGATATGTCCATTGGATGGCTATGGTGGATGACGTCCTTGGGCTGATCAAAGAAGGGGAACATGGCATCCAGATCAATGTCAATTTCCATGTTCTCAGTCTGAATTTCCGGGTCTTCTGCCTGCCCCACATTTTTTTTTCTCTTTTTCTCCACTGGAAGCTTGTGAGAACTATCAATTTTAGAATGAGGAGGGTCGTTATCTCCTCCTCCGTTTGAATAATTATGGGTTTCTTTGTTGTTATGATGGGTCGTTCGAGTGATGCTTCGGGATGTCGTACTTTTTGGAGTGGTATTTGCGGATTGAACACTCTTGTCACTGGGGTCTTTCCCTTGTTGCATGCACAATTTGGTGCAGTTTTGCACTGTCTCTACGTTGTCAGCATCAGAGGCAGGCCCGTGACTGTCTCTGTTTTTGGGCAGGTGTTTATTTACAAAACAATCGCCGAGGCCAAGTGAATGTAAATGTTGTCTAAAAATATCATAGGGGTCGAATCCTTTTATGTGTTCAGCATATCTGAGGTTGGAGATACTAAAATGTGCTATGAAATCGTCAAATTTGTTGACATTTTTCAACACGAATTCCCCTACTTTCCAAGGCATAGGAATGAATTGTTTTTTTTCTTCCTTTGGAACAGATGGAACCCGTAGTTGTATTGACGTGCTACTTCTGCAATAAAAATTATGTCCGTAATGTGACATGGAAGGAGAGATGGTTGTTCCGTGGAGCCAAAAATTCTTATGGCAGTGTAATTATCCAAATGTTGGACTATTCCCTTTTTGTCCAAAAAATTAGTTGCCTGTTCAGATAAGCGGGGAGCATTTTCTCCTAACAAGAAAAGTTTGAAAACAGAAAGGAAGCCATTAAAAACCTCATAAAAACAGTGGGAAGCCTTGTGCTTCCACAAGGCCTGGTACCAGAACATTATTGGGTGGAAATCACAGTTGACATTCTTGGACAGAGATAGTTGCGGAAATCGACAGGAATGTGCTATTGCAAAAACTAAATAGGATGACATACAAAAAAAATTCCCCTTTTGTAGCTTGACAATTGG
The DNA here is from genome assembly GCA_009831015.1 of Picea engelmannii. Classification (NCBI taxonomy): domain Eukaryota; kingdom Viridiplantae; phylum Streptophyta; class Pinopsida; order Pinales; family Pinaceae; genus Picea; species Picea engelmannii. The sequence goes on from ML778948.1 coordinate 100,583, forward strand.
GAAGAGATTTCATAAGAAATTATCCTTCCCCAATAAAAAATGGCTTGTTCGTTGACTGTGAAAAAAAAATATGTAAAGAGCCATGCAGGAAACAGTAGTTGTGGAATCCTGTCCCGTTATTCTTGTAAACAGCCAGAAAATTCGCGAAAAGGATTTTTAAATGAACTAACCTGCATGCTTGTAATATCTTCAAGAACTAGATTCGGGTTTTCCAAAAAAGGGGGCAAGAGGTCCAATCCATTATTATGCTTTGCTAGGAACTGTTTGCAATCTTCTCCTTTGAACGTCAATGTTGGCTCGGGCAATTTCAACATCTGTCGGAAGAGTTGAGGTGACAAAGAAATAGAAGAGTTGTCGTGCAGTGGAATAATTCTTTTCTCTGCAATAAATTTATCGGCACACCAAGAGACCAAGTCGTTATAGTAAAAAACCTCAGGGACACAACCTGCATGAGCAATCCCAGAAGTCCAAATTACTTGGTTCTCTATGGCAGAGGTTGAGTAATAAGAAAATGCCCTAGACCAGTGGAAGTTCTGGTCATGACAACCGAAGATGCTCACTGTATCTCCATAGAACTGGTGCAGAACTGATGCCATAGGTTTTTGAGAAGGTTTCTTTGTTGCAGATGATGGTTTAAATGAACAATCACAACGAATAATGTAATTTTTTGCTAAATCTTGGTTAAATGCTTATGAATGGGAAAGCTCCTCGAGCCTTTCGTTGATTAATGACAATCGGTATTGGTGGTGCATGATGAGTTGTTAGGAGTAAAATTTATTTATTGCATATTTAGAAATGCGAAGGTGGCGGGTACGACGAAGAGCAATTAAGGAATGGAGGTTTCTTGAACGTGCGAAGGCCATGCGATGTGAAAGGGATTTCATGATTTTGAAATGAACACTCGAAAGGGACAATATAATCTCCCCGCAAATTTTGGTTTAATGTGCATGAATATGAGATTTCCTCGGCCCTTTCGCCCATCAATGACGATATATACAGTTTCTGCATGATGGCCTGTTAGAATTAAATTCCAGTAATTCCATATTTAGAAACAAGATATGTCTATATATATAAAAAACTTTATATTTTCTTTTATTGTAGAGAAGTGCGAAGGTGACGGAGACGACAGAGAGAAAGGAAGAAATGGAAAGTTATGAAAAGCGGTTGGACGTGATTCAAAAAAGGGTTATGTGGATAGTCAGGAAGAGATTATGAAGGGGGAGTTCAGCGACCGGTTTGTATATTTGCGGAATTTCGACAAAATGACTAATTATGGAATAGGGAAATTGCTAATTGCATGCGTAGAAATAAGATATTTTATATAATTGCCAACTGCTAATTCCAAAAGGACGCTGGCACAGGAAACAACGACTACGAACTGAATACTTCTTCAACCCAACAAAGGGACAATTCCCTAAAGAAATTTGAACAAATGGCGAAGTATGAAAAGCAGACAGATGGGATTCAAAACGGGTTGACAATAGTTCCAGTAAATATGCGAGGAAGCGGTGGTTAAATTGTATTTCTCGAAAGTTTTCAGTGCAAAAAATGTGCATCACGGAAAAGGGCATGATAGGTGGACCGTAATACAAAAAAGGGTAAAGTTTCATGTTTCATAATTTTTGAGTGTAAAATGTGTAAAACAGAAGAGATCATGAAAAGGGCATGATAGGTCAACTGTAATACGGAAAAGGGCATGATCTAAGAACGGTTGCAAATTTGTATATCTGTCAATTTGTATATAGCAGAGCTACGAATGTTGTTTTGAGGTCTTGGAAAAGTAGAGGTGCAATGTTGATGCAGCCAGCGGAGTCCTCTTGTCAATTTCTATATGGCGGAACTCTGGGTGGTAGTTGTGGGACAACAATAGAGGGTCAATTTAAAGAAAGGGGAAGCAGTGATTGGAAATGCGTGAATTGGGAAAATAGAAAGGCAGAAGACATTTTTCGTAAGTGCGAATTGATTTCAAAGAAGCCCCATTATTGCAAAATCATGATCTACTAGTTATCAGGAAATGCGTTGTTGAAGATTACATTTTATTGCAACATGCGTGTGCCGTTATGTTCTTGATACATTATTCCATGACTGTAACATACCAATTGAAGTAGTGAGCTTTGTTTTGTACTAATTAGCATTAAAACATAATAATTGCATCTCTAGAAATAAGAAGAACGATTTTGCTGGAACATTTTACATTGGTATTAGTAAACAGAAGATCGAAGAAGTACGAGAGCGCCGAAGTATTCCAATTAGAACAAGCGTGAAACCCATAAAAGTGGCAGAAACAAAGAGTCCAAGGCCAAAATTTCATAATAGCAAATCCATTTAAAAAAATAAGAAAAGCACTGAGTACTATACATCTATGCTTAGAAATTGGATCCAGTTCTTCGGTTGAAAACATGGAAGGTATCTGCGACAAACACATGCATGGGTTCCGCAGTATGCAAGATCCTTGGAGTTTTCTCCTTGATTAATCATCCTCTGCTGAAATTGATATTTTTCAGAAGCTTTGCTTGAGGAAGAAGACGAAAATGGTTGCAGGGCAAGTGGAATTATCCTTAGTTGAAACCACCTCTTCATAGTAAAAAAAAATTATGTAGTACAGCTTGCACGTGCAATTGCAGAGGCCCAAATTATTCCATTTTGGGCAGAAGGAGATGACTAGTAGGAAAATGCGTTGCAACAGCGAAAGTTTTGCACCTGATACCCGAAAATGTTAAACAATATTTTTTTGGCTTGAAATATATCTCTAAAAGAATCAACATATGATTGCTTTACAATCAAACTCTTGCTCCCAGAACAGACTAATTTGGAACTCTGGAAATCCTACTTTGGCGGTGCAAAGTGGCTATTCCGTTCACTGTACATTTTTTTTCTTCTGAAACTCCTTTTGGTGTTGTCATGACTGCGATCACTGAGTCGGGAAGGTTCGTTCATTATGTTTCATTTCAATTTGGGCCCAGGAGTGGGAATATTTTCTGCATTGCCATCATCCATTGCTGTATCATCGTCCATCAGATCAATTTCTTCTATCTTGGAATTCATGGCATAAAGTTCTGCGACAGGCATGACTGCAAGTGGGCAGGTTCTCTGAGAAACCAAGGTTTGCATCGAATTTTTTGGCTTGAAATATATCTCTCGGTGTACCAAGGGACCATCTCGTTTTTTGCTCGTGGATGAAGAGAGATGAATAGTAATAATATGCCCTAGAATAGTGGAACCTGTGGCCATTATGCCCCAATGTGTTGACTGTGTGTGGAAAGAACTGCCGCCACAATTTATTAAGAATTTCCGTTTGCTCGAGACAATGTTTCAAATGAAAATCGGGGAGGGATAATATAATCCTTCACAAAGTCTGGTTTAATGCATATCAATGGAATATCTCCTTGAGCCTTTTGTTGATCAATGAAAATTTCTAGGGTTTGTGCGGAATGAGTTGTGACCATCATAGCTCACTAATTGCACAATTAGAAAAAAGTGCGAAGGTGGCAATGACGACTAAAAGACATTAAGAATCATAAATTTCTTAAAAGCACCAACCCGTCGGCGGACAAAAAAAAAATATTGCGTCACCTTTGAAATGAATAATTGGAAAGGATAACATGCTTGTGCGCAAATCTTAGTTTAATTCGTACTAATGACAAATCTTCTCCGAAATTCTGGACATTAATGACAACTGTAACGGTTGCTACAGGATGGCTACTAGCATTAAAGCTTAATTATTGCATATGGAAAGCGGTTAGGCGGGTTACAAAAGAAAAATGAAAGAAGATATACCCAGGAGATGTGAAGGCCCGATGGTTCTTTGCCTAGCAGATGGGTTCTCGGCCTGGCGGGCTGAAAATTGAGCCTCTATTGTTCTGTGTCCTACAAATAGCACCTACACTTCTGCGAGATACAAAATGATAGGCAGAGTTGTGGGTTGGTTGGTTCAACATTGCAGGTTGGTTGGTTAAACATGTACTTTTATAAAGTATGGACATCATATTGTATAGAACATATCTGAATCCGTGATTCCATACTTGGGCACTTTTTGTTTCGTGCGTTCGCGGTTTGGCGGGCTGAAAATTGAGTATCTATTGTTCTGTGCCCTACAAATAGCACCCACAGTTACGCGATATACAAATTGATAGTGGGAGTTGTGGAGATGAGTTTTTATATAAAGTATAGACATGATATTTTATACAACATATGTGGATCACTTATTCCATACTTGGGCACTTTTTTTATCGCGGTTTCGCGGCCTGGCGGGCTGAAAAAATACTGAATATTGTTCCATGTCCTACAAATAGCACGCAGATTTTCGTGATATACAAATTGACAGCACGACATACGAGTTGCTTGGCTGAACATTACATTTGTACTATTCTAGAATATATGTGGATTCTTAGTCCGTTGTACTACAAATAGAAACCACATTTTTGCGATATACAAATTAATAGGAGGACCTATGGGTTGCTTGGCTGAACATTGTATTTGTATTGTTCTAGAACATATGCGGATTCCTCATTCCATACGCAGTTTTTGGATCCTAGATTCGCGGTCTGGCAGGCCGAAAATAAAGTCTCTATTGTTCTGTCTCCTACAAATAACACCTAGATTTATGCGATATACAAATTGACGGCGGGAGTTGTGGAGATGAGTATCTATATAAAGTATTGACATGATATTTTATAGAGCATATGCGGATCCATGTTTCCATATTTAGGAAGTATTTTGAACGTGGGTTTGCAGTATGGCAGGTCGAAAAAAGAGTCTTTATTATTCCCTGTCCTACAAATAGCACTGAGATTTCCACGAAATACAAATTGACACAAGTTGCCATGGGCTGCTTGGCTGAACATTGCATTTGTTTTGTTCTAGAACATATGCACATCCCTCATTCCATACTTGGTCACTTTTTTGGATCGTGAGTTCGTGGGCGGGCGGGCTGAAATTAAGTATCTACTGTTCTGTATCCTACAAATAGCACCCACACTTCTGCGATATACAAATTGACACGCGGACCTGTGGACATAATCTATATATAAAATATGGAATGAGATTTTACACAACATATGCATATCACTAATTGCATACTTAGGCAGTTTTTGGAGCACGCGTTGGCGGCCTGGCACACTGAAAACAATCTATTGTTTCGTCGCCTACAAATAACATCTAGACTTCAACGATATACAAATTGACAGGTGGACTTGGGATGCTTCACTGAACATTGGACTTTTATTGTCCCGTTGCGATCCCATATCAATTTCATAGTTAACGATTTTTTTTTATCAGGGGCTCTGGAGTTGTCCGCGACATATAAATTGACACGAGTTGTTACAGACTACTTGGTTGAACATTGCATTTGTATTGTTCTAGAAGATATGTGGATCCCTCATTCCATACTTGGGCACTTTTTGGATCACGGGTTCGCGATCTGGCGGGCTGAAAATTAAGTATCTATTGTTTTGTATCCTACAAATAGCACCCACACTTCCGCGATATACAGATTGACACGCGGACCTGGGGACAAAGTTTGTATATAAAGTATGGAATGAGATTTTATACAGCATATGCGAATCACTAATTGGATACTAATTGACAGGTGGACTCGAGCTGCTTCGCTGAACATTGGACTTTTATTGTGCCGTTGCGATCCCGTATCAATTTCATAGTTAGCGATTTTTTTTTATCGGGGGCTCTAGGGCTGGTGGGCTGGTAATTGGGCCTCTATTGTTCCGCGCTATACAAATACATTGTTCTACAACATATGCAGACCTACGGGTTGCTTGGTTGAACTTTACATTTTTATTGTTGTAGAACATATGCAAAGTCCTCATTCCATACTTGGGAACTTTTTGGATTGCGGGTTGGCGGGTTGAAAATTAAATATCTATTGTTTTGTGTTCTACAAATAGCATCTACACTTCCAAGATATACAAATTTACACGTCGGATTGTGGACATAGCCTCTATAAAGTATGGAATGAGATTTTATACAGCATATGCGGATTCCTCATTCCATACTTAGGCAGTTTTTGGATCGTGGATTCGCGGCATGGTTGACCGAAAATAGTGTCTATTGTTCCGTCTCCTATAAATAGCACCCAGACTTCCGCGACATACAAATTGATAGGAGGAGCTGTGGGCTACTTGGATGAACAGTGCATTTGTATTGTTCTAGAACATATGCGGATCCCTCATTCCATAGATGGGCTGAAAATTAAGTATGCGGAACCCTCATTGCATACTCACAAGTGGACTCAAGGTGCTTCGTTGAACATTGAACTTTTATTGCCCCATAGTGATTTCGTATCAATTTCATAATTATTGATTTTTTTCTATCGGGGGCTCTGGGGTTGGCAGGTTGGAAATTGGGCCTCTATTGTTCCCCGCTGTATAAACTCATTGTTCTAGAACATATGTGGATCCCTCATTCAATACATGAGCACTTTTTGGATCGCGGATTCATGACCTAGCGGGCTTAAAATTAAGTATCTATTGTTCTGTGTTCTACAAATAGCATCTTCACTTCCGCGATATACAAATTGACAAGCGGACTTGTGGACATAGTCTCCATATTAACTATGGAATGAGATTTTATACAACATATGCAGATTCCTCATTCCATACTTGGACAATTTTTGGATCGCGGGTTGACGTTCTGGTGGGTTGAAAATAAAGTCTCTATTATTCCCTCTCCTACATATACCACCCAGGCTTCTGTGATATACAAATTGTCAGGAGGACTTGGGTTGGTTTCCAGAACATTGCACTTTTAGGCAGTTTTTGGATGGCGGGTTCACGGCCGGGCTGGCCGAAAATAGAGTCTCCATTGTTCCCTCTGCTACAATTAGTATCCAGACTTCCGCCATATACAAATTGACAAGAGGAATCGGGTTGGTTCGCTGAACATTGCACTTTTATTGTCCCGTAACAATTCCGTATGTATTTCATATTTAACAATTTTTTTTGATCGAGGGTTGTGGGGCTGGTGGGCTAAAAAATGGGCCTCTTTTGTTCAGGCTCGCGGGATGAAAATTGGGACTTTATTGTTCCACGCTGTACAAAATCTACCCACAACTCTGTGATATACAAATTGACAAAGGAACCTGTGGGTTGCTTGGGGCAACATTGCAATTTCATTGTTCCTTGTCCTTCGAATAGCGTTTAAAGATTCGCCATATACAGATTGACAGATGGACTTGAGAGTTGGCGCATTAAATTATTAAAGGATGTTAAATCGCTTATTCTTAAAAGAATCAAGGAAAGAAAAGATTATTTTTTTAAATTCTATAACCACAAGCATAACAAGGACCAATTTGAATTTTAAGGGCTTGTTGTTCATATGATAGCACAATTGCATTCTGCACATTAAATATTCATTGATTTCAAATTATTCCAGGATATTAATCTGACTAATTTCATTGAATAAGAAAAATCGTGAAAACAATGACCAATTTATATTTTAAGAGCCTCTTGTTTGTATGTGAGGACAGTCGCAGTTCAGACACTATATATTCGTTGATTTCAAATTATTTCAGAACAATAGTTTCACCAAATTCATCGATCAAGGAAATCTGTTAAAACAAGTGATAGTATAGTTGCGTCACAATGCCATAGAAAATACCAGGCAGATTTGCTTCCCAGCTGGCTAAAAAAAACAATTATATTGTTCGGTGTCCTCCAAAGAACAATTGGAGTTCCAGGGTATACAAATTGACAGACAAAGTAGATAACCAAGAACCAACCATACTTTAAACAATCCACAAGCAAGTTCCCAAAAGGTTCCATAGAGCAAAACCCATTGACCTTTGCACCAAACAATTTGATATACAAAGAAAATACATCGCCGCATTTGTTTTCTGTTGAAACGAACTTTCATCTGGATGTTGAAAAAATATTACAGAGATACATGAGGTATTTTCGTTTCCTCTCAAAGTATCATATAATTTATTTTTTCCCCTTTTCAACTGATATGAAAAATTGCATTGTCCTCATTTAAGGTGAATTTTCTTTGTATCTGAAGCTGCTGCAACATGTAGACATTGCTTGTATTTTTCTGTAGATATGTTTCATACGACAACTCTGCCAACTTAGGAAGCACATTTTGTAACAGCGGCTTCCTGATCGTACAATGCATGGTTGTGTTGCCCATGGTTCGAATAACACCACTGAGGCAATGTCCATAAATATTATGGACATTTTTCACTGCATCCCAGACAATCAATCATATCATCAGTTATCAAAGAGGAGGCAGAGGCATCATAATGGCATTTTTCACAAACAGGCTCAAAGGGGGGCGAGTACACATTGGCTGCAACTAAAAGACCTTCAACCTGGGAATGCAAGCAAATGAATTAATACATTGAACAATATAATACACAACTACATCCTACCCTCCCCTTTGAAACAAAAAAAAAAAATTAACAGTTGCAGAAATTTGTTGAAGGCTATTTCTATAAGCAAAGCGAGGATGATTTTGTAAATGTATATGCACAACAATTGTAGAGCTAGCAAGTTTCTCCAGATCCTTTACTGTCTCTGCTCGCAACTCTGTTACAAATGTTGACTAGGTTGTTCGAAAGATCGTTTCTCTAGCATCCTTCTTTTTTGTTATATTTTTGAACAACATAAGTGGAATCTGCCCTTTATGCAATTGTTGTTCCATTGACGAAAACAAATCTGAATACGTATCGAACAATTGTAGTTGCAACATGGAACAATGCAATTTTTGTGTAACTTATTCGACATACATGCAGAAGTGAAAGTAAACAACAAAACTGAATATGAAAAGCGGTACCATTGCCTTCTTGTTGTCCGACTCTCCATCCTTTATATGGAAAATGTGTTGCAACCCAAATTTCCTGGCCAGTGTGACAACATCCCCAATCATTCCCATTGGGTAAATATCAGTGCTCTGTGCAAGTTGCCTAATAGTCGAGTCCGGGAGGAAGCAGTATTCTGAACAAATAGGAGGAATTTTTTCCACAATGCTTGTTTCGTTGACCGAAATAATTCGATTGCAATCACCACGGTCATATACTGTTTTTGACAATATATTAAAATTTGTAATGGATATCCCATTACGCGGCAATATCTTTTCTGCATGTTTCTGGACAAGTTGTGGAGGAACAGTTAGTGTGACTGTCATCATGGTGTCATTGTCTGTCATATCAACACACATAATGGGTCTACTTTTGTTTGCCTTGTCCAAGTAGGTGGTATAGACAACCATTATGTCCTCGACGAACACCTGTCCAGTTTGGCAGTTGTTCAAGGCCTCTATTGATAGTACTTTGGATGTCATAACTCTAGACCTGAAGACATTTTTTGAACAAGAAAACTAAAGTGAATTGTAGTGTGCTACAAGTACACGCATACTTTTGATGAACTATGGAGCCATAGTTTCGCAACGACACCTCTTAGTCTGCGAAACATGCAATAGGTTCGACATCTCACTCGTACTTGTTGATACTTCTTGCGAGCTGCAAACCATGTACTGTAGATGGAATCAACATATTCGCCATGCCATAGATGAATATATAGCTCAGGAAATTTTTCTAGTAAACATAGTAAGAGCAGAGCGCATGCATCTTTACCTTTGGCCTTGTCGGTCCGTCGATGTCTGGAATGACTGACTGCTCATGGCCGTCTCACTAGTCCAACTTTTTTTGATGCAAGCATTTGCAAATGGACATTAGGACTAAGAAAATATATGCATTCTATATCATATGCCCGCACCTGGTTTGTATATTTAATTTGCAGGCACACTTGGTATACCTTTTAGAATATTGTACCATAGAACCCTCTGTTGCTGCACAGAATAATTCATCTCCCTGTCCAAGCAACCTGTTTTTTCCAAGGCAACAACGCGGAGGATGAAATCGACAGGAAGGCAAGTTAGTTTGAAAACAGACATGTAAAAAAAAAAAAGAAACAGGTCTATTTACCCGCCAAAGAGTCATTCGTCTTGTCCAGCCATTTTGTTTGTTTAAATGCAACAATGCAGCACAAACACAACAAACATGCACTAGCTTAGTATGCATGAATAAACGTATGCAACCAAGAAAACTTACCATGCAGGAAGGCACGCAACTAACTTAACACATATCCAGACCATAAATGAAATGCAAAACAACGCAATATGAAACAACAGTACGAGCATGCACCTTTCTATATCCTCTTTAGCTGATGCAGTCGAGACTCTCTCATTTTCTCCAGCTACTCTGTTTGTTTTAATTTGGGAACGCACAAAATTTAATGAACATCAATGGAAGCTGGTATTCAGCGGAGAACAAGCAATATGTACATAGAGAAAAACTGACTCAACGAACAGTCTACAAAGGCATAAACATGAACCTTTGCGCTTTTCTATCCATGGCAGTAAATGTGTACAATTTTTTTCCCTGGCCAAAATATATTACAAGGCACAAAATATCACGCAACTGCATGGCCGTAGCTAAACAATTTTTTCTTTTCCCTGGGAATTTATCCACATATGCCCTCTAGCCATGTTCTTTATCCTCTACACATACTGTTTTGCACACGATACAAGTTCTCAGTTTTCTGTGGCTAATTACCCACACATGCTTCCAAACATGAAAATATAATCTTGCAGAATCTTTGTTGCACATATCATATGTCAAGAACATCATAAATTGCATCCTGCACACACCAGTCTATGTAGAGGAGAAAGGACATGTCATTTCATATCCACACATCTGACCATACATGGTTTATAAATGTACCCTGCATACATATGCTTTATTCCAACAAAAAAACAATGGGTATCGTAACTTCACATGTAATCCTCGAACAATTTTGCATGCAACTATTTTCTTTCATGGCAGGACTGCAGCACCAAGAAAATCTCACAGAATAACAGATCTTGACTCTGACAGACATGGCAAATAAAACAACTGCATATCCACTGGTGGGTGCAGGGGCTGAACACCATAAAGCGCCCCAAACAAAACAATAACAATCCAAAAAAAAACAGAAAAAAGAAAAGCTCCAACCACTGCCATTGCACCCCAACCCTGCAAGGCCGAATCAAAGAAAATAAACCAGCAAGGACCAAACTAGCGAGAAAGAACGAAGAGGCCGAACTACACCCCCAACGTCCCAAAGTGCAAACCCCAGCCAAACAAACAGAACCAACAACCTAGGAACCAACGAACCAACAAGAACCAATGAGACAGTGAACAACATATGTATCTCCAACGATTACGAAACTACAACCCAAACAGAAAAGGAACCGGAAACACACAAGGAACATGCGACTACAAATAAACAAACATTCTTACTTGCAAACTACAAACTAAACAACAAATAAGGAATACAAAATGAAACCACGACATCCAAACTTACTCCGAAACGATGAAATGCAGAAGCACAACTCGAATCACCAGTGAAACAACAACAAGAAGCAACCAAGAAACCAACGAACAAGAACCACTCACTGAACCGGTAAACAATGTATGTAGCCTCAATGATTACGAGGATGAAGCATACAATGGCAGCAACTGACGAATCAATGAAGAAGAAGTAGTCACTGAACCAGTGAACAATGTATGTAGCTTCAATGGCAGAACAAGGACAAAACATACAATGGCTATTGAACTGGCGGTAGACAACCAAGTGCAAATTCACTGTAACTGTATAGAAAATTTCGAGGAAAAATGTACTCCGAGAACCGTATTTACATAAACATTTAAAACTCTCAGGCTGTCTAAGCACCTCGCAGAATGCAAACATTTAAGCTGTCAGGGGTGTTGCAGAACGTCGAGTCATGTGAACATTTACGTAGTCAGTCCTATTGACGCATCTCGAAATAAGTGTCAATACATTTCAAGAAATATACATCTGCCAAAGACACTATAAACTTTGGAATTCTCAATCACTACAAAATTTGGATATCAAAACTTTTCAATATGCTTATTACATATCAAAACTTGCGGATATATTCGGGTAGCAGAAAATGCTAATACAAACATTCGAACTAATGCTAGCATTAATCAACCTTGAAGCAACATACAGGAAAAATATATGATTAAAACATAATGACTACGAGAAAAACTTTGGATATGTTTCCATATATTACATTGAGAATAGGAAGCCGGCAATAAGACCTCCAATCTCTTATCCAATCAGATCAATACATATATGTTACTTTTTATTATATAAAAATATATGCTTTTATTTCCATAGCTCCAACAATACGTATTGTGCAAATATTTCGAGTCAAAGAAAAAAAATAATATACAGTCAACTATTTATCAATTGCTATAGTCCCTCTACTCCTAAGACAATCCTAAGAGAGGGACTAATAAAGATTGCACCACTTAAAATAGTTAAATAAATGAAATCTGTAATCAAAATATTTACTCATTTAATAAATGGAATCTGCAAGCGAAATAAGGATTGCACCACCCAAAATCGTTGAATAAATAAAATCTGCAATTGAAATAAGACTTGCACCACCCAAAATCGTTAATAAATGAAATCTGCCATCGAAATAAAGATTACACCACCACCAAAATCGTCGTCCTGAGATAAAAACTTGTAAATCAAATTTTCTTCACTATGCGGTGAACTGTTGGATGAATGAATTTACAATCGAAATAAGGATTGCATGACCCAAAATCATCAACCGTTGGATGAATGAATCTACAATCGAAATAAGGATTGCACCATCCAAAATCGTCAACCTTTTGATGAATGAATCTACAATCGAAATAAGGATTGCACCACCCAAAATCCTCTGTCGTCCCGAGGAAAAAAAATTGAAAATCAAATTTTGAATTTACAAGAAATAAGGATTGCACCACCAACCGTTTGATGAATGAATCTACAATCGAAATGAGGATTGCACCACCCAAAATCGTCAACCTTTGGATGAATGAATCTACAATCGAAATAAGGATTGCACCACCCAAAATCGTCTGTAACCCGAGGAAAAAAATTGTAATTCAAATTTTGAATCTACAATCGAAATAAGGAAAAAAAATTGTAAATCAAATTTTGAATCTACAACAATCGAAATAAGGATTGCACCACCCAAAATCGTCAAAATCTACAATCGAAATAAGGATTGAACCACCCAAAATCGACCGTTGGATGAATGAATCTACAATCGAAATAAGGATTGCACCACCCAAAATCGACCGTTGGATGAATGAATCTACAATCGAAATAAGGATTGCACCACCCCAAATCGTCTGTCGCCCCGAGGAAAAAACATTGTAGATCAAATTTTCTTCACTATGCGGTGAGCGTGGATCGAACACGCGACCTTCAGATCTTCAGTCTGACATATAATTTAAATATCTGAACATAATAATTGAAACAGGAGATCTCATTGTATAAATAACCACCAGATGATTGTTCATGAGTCTGGGAAGCGATATATTGATGACTGGGGTAGTTGACTGCTCTTTGTATATCTCTTGGGCTTACTTTTCTATGATATCTTGTCTACTCACGATTCTCTATTGATGAATGCTCTAATTGATTGATCTTTGTGTCATCTGTTGAGCTTATTTTCTAAGGTATCATAATAGGATGCCTACTCACAATTCTCTCTATCATACTCAACGATATGATATCAGTTTTGGTCAAACATTGCCTATAATTCAACCATGTCCAAGTTACTGCTTGCCATTCTCGGTTGTTAAGTCTATAATTCAACCAAGTCCAAGTTACTGCTTGCCATTTTCCGTTGTTACAGTTAGTTGATTAACTGCTGCAATCAGGCAGCATATAAGTAAAAAAAGGCAGTCCCTGATATGCCACTCAACAGCAACACAAACGAAAAATAGCAGTCCCTGGTATGCCACTCAACAGCCAGACCAGAAAAGGAGACGCTGGCATGCAAAGCGAGGACTCTACCATTTGAAATGCATCCAAAGTGTTAAAATCATTTTATTATACTCAAATAAATAATAGAATCATATCTCCATTCTCCACAATTTATTTATACAAACGATCATGAACAAAATTTAAAGAACCTTCGGACGCAGAATCTAAAGTACATAAATTAAACTAGGCTTCAGGTTATGAATAAACTTTTCATTGTACAAATAACCACCAGATGAGAGTGATTGTAATGAGTCTAACAACCGATAAATTAATTTTCTTTGTATCATCTTTTGAGCTTACTTTTCCATGCTATCATAATGAGTTGTCTACTCACAATTCTCTCTATCAGATTCTACCATATGATATCAATTTTGGCCAAAAAAAAATGGTATATAATTCAACCAAGTCCAAGCTACTTCTTGCCATTGTTACCGTTTGTTGATTAACAGCTGCAAACAGGCTGCATAAAAAACAAAGACTGGTTGACCGTGATATGCCACTCAAAACCAAGAGAGACGAAACAGAAATGGAAATGGAGATACAGGGCATCTAACACATACCTCTTGCATGCGAAACAAGAGTTCTAATATTAGAGCTACATCCCCCAGCTTTTAAATTATTTGAGAATCTTTTCACTTTCTTCTAAGCATTTTTGAACATTTTTTTTTTCCTAGGCAATTTTGGGAGAGAATCCAATATGCTTCCATATTAGTGGATAGCATCATTATTAAGGAATTTTAAAGATGTTTCTTTAGGTTAATGAATGTATCATTACTAAACTATTAGCATAGATTATTGTTCCTGATACCAGGGGATTGGAATTTCTATCAAACATGAACATTAGTGATAACACTAAACTAACTTAAGTTTTAGGTTATATATATATATATATATATATATATATATATATATATATATATATATATATATATATATATATATATATATATATGTGGATTGGTGCAAGCTAATGCTTCCTTTTCATAACATTTTAGTTGTAATGGAAATCTATAAAAACAATAATCTATTGATATAGAAAAATTCACATTCTTTTTATCATTATGTTATTTTTTTCCTTTCCTTAAACTAAGGAGGTTTAGCATTAAGATTACTAGCATAGTCTTAACATTATAATCAATCATGTTTTTTTTAGTGTGTAGGTCTTTGTCTATACTTGTACACCATACAAGTTTTTTTTTTATATGGGCTAGGTAATAAAAAGTTACACCAAAAATAAAATACCTATGTATTTTAGAATGATAATATATGCATAAATAAAAATTAATGAAATATAAATAATAATATTTTTTTCTTAGAAAACACATATTTAAAATATGTATACAAATCTCTATAAGTGCGTACAATTTCATTAGGAACACCATGTTTGTCATTTCAAAGCTAAAACCAAAGTAGCCAACTCATACAATATGTAGAGGAAAAAAGGTAGTCTCATCATTTTTTTTCAATTTACAAGAACGCGTGCACACTCATTCTTATTACATATATTCATAACTTTGGAAATTTCCATCACCTTTAACATTAGGACCTATGCTTCATAAGGAAAGGTTTAACATTAGAAACTATTTTCCTCTCCTAGGCATAGTCCTATTAGGCCCATCCTCTTTGTGCAAAATTTTCCCAATGGCATCGGGAATACCACTTGGGGTTCAAGGACCCCATAGAGAGGGCATGTTGGTGGCCTTATCCATAGTCCCTAAGGCCTAGAAGGTTCTTTTTCCTACATAAGGCCCTTGTTTTCCTTTTCAACCTTGGTCTAAGCCCCTAGACCAATCACTAATTCCCAAAACCAATTAATGGTAGTCATATCTCATATACCACTTAGAATACTCGTGTTGGTATGAGGACTCATTCAAGGCTCATGAGCCTAAGGAGATTCAACAATATCCCAATTCACTTGTTTTCCTTCCTTGACCATGTTCAAGGTACTATGACCCATCCTCAGTGTGCAAAATATCCTAATGGAAACCATATCCAACTTTGATATTAAATACCCCTTAGAGACGGTTTAGGGTTTAGGGATATGGGTGCCATGATTAAACCATGGCACATGCCCTGAATGAGAGTTTGTCTTGGTCCCACACCATGAATCGTTCTCTAAGACATGGTCGGGGATTTTTAGCATATAAGAGGGTTACAATATCCATGAATAGGTTTTGTGAACTAGAAATGATATTTGAGTTCTAAGCATGGTCAATGTGAGGAATAAGGGGCTTAAACCTTAAATTAAGGTCTCTTAGAGCTCAATCACTATGGTTGGGGGAGGGGGGGAATCACTCAGGGCTTAGGTATGAGACGTCGCTTCTCAAGCTCAACTTCCATGAGAAACACTTAAAAAACCACAAAGTATTATCACACGCCTAAAACGGAGATCGTATGAAAAAGTTACGACCCTGGGAAATTAATGTACTAACTTACCCCAACGGGGCCCACATGAATTTTAGCACTTCATCTTCTAGGGTTAGGTTTTTGGATGTCTAGGGTTTTGGCATTCATGTTTATCATAAAAAGGCCTTCAAAGCCTCATTGTAATCATCTTCTTGCAAATGAGCGTAGTCGTCACATCTCTTCTTAGAGATAAAGTTGCCACCATTCTAGCGAGTCTTGCACTCTGTACTTTTATAGTCTCTGTACATTTATTTCATTAATAGAAATCATGTATTGTTGTATTTCTCTATTTCTGAAAATTTTTATGCGTATTTCATTGTAATATATTTTCTTTCATTTCATTCCGAAAATAATCTGGATCAGTGGTATCAAAGCAGGCTGCTCTTGATCGTTTTTCAGTGCATGTCCTCGACAAGGTCCAAGTATAGAAAGTTGGGTCTCGAGCTTGTCTCTCTTGAGGACAATCGCTCTCGCATGCCGAAGAAACCCTCTATGGTGGCAGAAAATAAAAACAACGTAGCAAAATATTATATTAACTTGTTGCTTGAGCAAGCTCTCGCACGACAGAGGGATGAAATGATGGAGAATTTTTCCCACATCCTTCAACGTATGTCAATAACAACAGTCGTATATTCATCAAGCGACCACTTTGGAGGAACCTCTCCCTTCAAGGTACAAATTAATTTTGATATTCCCGTATTTGAAGGTCAGATAGATGCGAATGCCTTAGAAAAATGGTTGAATCTACTAGAAGGTTATTTCTCAGTTCACAATTTTTCAACAGGGAAAAGATCAACTTCGCACTCCTCAAGGCTCTCCCCCATGTCAAACATTGGTGGGAAACTTACTAGGAGAAAAGTTCCATTGAGGAATCTGGAATATATGAGGCCTATTATCGCACAGTTTGTAGCTAGGTCAAAAGGCTAGAAGATAGAGGCCAAACTGGCGTAACAGGAACCTTCCCCACCCAATGTCACCACAATGGGGAGGTTCGTTCTATTCAGGGAGGTTAGGCCCAGGGGAGACATCCCCGGTGACCTGGAGTTTTGAAGAGGCTAAGGTATAAAGGTCAATGGGAAATTCCCTCTTCACAGGTCACCACCAAGAGTAGATAGTCCGGCTAAACAACCAATAATGAAGTGTAGGCCCAAATGAGAACACCTGCCCGGAACAAAGCAACATAAGACTGATACATGCAGGATATGATTTCAAAGGGTTAGTACTTCATATAACTATCTGATATCAATACATAATCAATAGATATTGACAATATCAATGTTTATAAATACAACAATGAAATAATATCAATTCATCAATATATACCAAGATGATGTAGCAATCAATGTGTCAAATCAATCCTTTATTCAATAAATGCTCTTAAACCATCATCTAATTGCCTATGAACAAAACTTGTTGCGTTAAGATGGAATAACCAAGGATGACGTCAGCCTTATTAGGGTTAGTAGTTAGTTAGGGTTTCAATTTATAAGATTTTGAAAGTTTGTTTGACCACTATCACTTCAACGTTGGATACCTAAGATCAATGCCTAAGGGTAAATGGAGTCAAATTAAGGGAGGACACAAAGGTTGAATGGAAAAGGCTAAGGACTAGAGGGAAGGGTTCTTTAGTGTTGCAATGGCAGGGCCCCATAAACAAAACCCTAGGGAAAAGAGGCTCACTCCGATGTTGCTTAAGCAAGGCCTCATGCTCTTTCCTCCTTCCTTAGGTTTAACTTGGAAAAACGGCTAGCATAAAAGATAAATCAAGACACGAGAGTGTGGTGAGGGAGAGTGTTGCAAAGGCAAGGCCCTATCACCAAACCCTAGAAGCAGGATGGCCCTAGGTGTAGATAACCTAGGCCTGGGACGTCTCCTCCTTCTTGACTTTTAAAGGGATGGCTAGCACAGGGGAAGAAGCAATAAGAGTGTTGCAATGGCTAGGCTCTTCCTTCCTTCTTCAATGGCTGAAAAATTTCTCTCTTGGGGGACATGAGACAACGACCTACTTGTGTGTTTGTCCTGTAGGGTTTTAAAATCAGCAAAATTTATAATAAATGCAAGAATATAAGACTACAACCATTCAATTAAGAAGTTTTGTAGAAAAAACACTTACATATCATGATGAAATAACATTGAAAACCCTAGTTGTAAACCTTCCTTCAAGAGAAATACCAAAAATGCCAAGAAATGCCCTCCTTCAACAAGTGTGCCTCACTCAAAGAGAAGAAATACCCAAGTAGGGCGCAAAAATCAGATCTCACTAATGAGTGAGTGTTATGTTATGTCAAAATGGGGATAAAACTCCTCAATATATACTGTATCAATGACCTTTAATTAATTTTAGGTCATAAAAATTAGCCGACAAGGCTTTAAACCAAAATCATATTGTTTTTACATTAAAATGTCAAATTAAAACCCTAACTGAGCTGTAATAAAGGTAAAATCCCCTTCAAGGGAGGCGCTAGCCCCTTTAGGGCAGATGAGGCATCCAAAAGAAAAACATTGACCCCCCAGGGGCCTCTCGAACATGCCACACGTGCCACTGCTGCCCAGTCTGCCTCCAAGAATGACCATGAAGCTGGATGATGTCATGGTAAGGATGGGGGCGCTCTTAGCCTTCCAAGGACAACCTTCCACTGAAAAGGGTTCATTCCCCCTAGGCCGGGCTCTGCCAAAGTGCCTCTTGTGAAACATCCTCTTCTTCTCTGGTGCAAAACCTCGGTCAAACACTGTCTTTTCTTTGCCCCTCTGACGGGGTCTCAACAACCATTTGATAGGCTCTTCAGCCCCATGGAGGTCCGAACTAATCATCTCCCCATGTGTACCAGTCCAAATGGCACCTGTCCATTGTTCATGGTCCTGCACATCAAAAACTACGCCCTCCATGGGCTCATTAGTCATAGGGACCATAGCAATTTTAACCACATTTCATCATTAATATTATCAAACATATGCATAAAAACTCTGATATATCATCCAATAACTCAAAGACATTACAAAAACCTACAATACAAGGTTGAGAAAAAGAATAAGATACCCTATTGGGCTAGTATCCATAAGGAAAGTAAAGTTTCCAAGGGGTTTCATCCAAGCCGTGTAAATGAGGTGGTGTGGCTAAGGGATGTCCAGACATACGGGTAGAGTGAGAACTAGGGA
This sequence comes from Picea engelmannii, assembly GCA_009831015.1. NCBI lineage: Eukaryota > Viridiplantae > Streptophyta > Pinopsida > Pinales > Pinaceae > Picea > Picea engelmannii. The sequence continues at coordinate 119,989 of ML778948.1, forward strand.
TGCATGATATTACCTATGGGTGCCTTTGTAGAAGGTGAGCTATACCTGTCATGGATGAAATTTTTTCCAAGCCCTTTCTTGCCTTTATTCTTTTCTTTATTTTGTTTTTCTTCTTCTTTTTCTTTTTATTCAAGGGCTAACCAGAGGACACTTCCTTGGTGTGGTGACCAGAGATGACAGTGTTACCCACAAGTACTTTCACAGATATGATAAGGCTGGCTCGTGATGAGAACCCCTTTCCCTTGGCCATGCAACCAAAGGTCACTTCCCTGGCGTGGTAACCAGATGGTGGCAATGTCATGCTATTAGGTACCCATGAACATAATAGGTTGGCTCGTGATGAGACCCCCTATCCTCTTGACTAGGTCTTGTTTGTTATTTTTTCGGGTCCCTCTTTTTTCTTGCTAAGAGGCCTTTTATTTCCTTCTCGGGGATCCCTGGGCGAAGCATCTCGAGGTTTTATTTCTAGGCTTTTATCTTTTACCAGCTTCTTTTACCTTCCGGGCCTTTAGCCCATTCTTCTCACGAGATAAGGTGCAACCCCACAAACAGATCATCCTAATGCCCGGACAAAGGGAATGGGATAGATGAGCGGGAGATAAGATGGAAAAGTGGTGGTATGATGGGAGTGGACAATGGCTCTTCAAAAATCCCCCTGGTGGCAAACCAAAACCCATGGGTACAAGCTTGCTAGGACACCCTGTCAATCCCCCCAATCATGGTCAAGTGGGTTAATGTAAGATCCAAGCAATTGTCAGAGATAAAAGGAGTTAGATGCATAGATTTAAAGGTTATAATGATCAAAAGTGACACATACCATGATACCTGGACCAATTACCTCATGGAGAAAGAGCCTTCTCCGATACATGACCAAGCCGATGGCGATGGATGCTCCTGCTGCTGACAAGACGAATCTGATGAAAGAAGAAAAGGATTGCCCCTCCAGGGCCATGCTTAGGTCAATCCTTCTCTCGGTACTCCATATCTAGGACTTGTGGGCCTCGAGACATGATCTCCTAGTTATGCCTAGAAATCAAGGATAACATCTGCCTCCAACTCGGGGACATGTGCTCACCATAGAGTGCATGAGAACCTTAGCGTCTCTGGCATAAACCTGTAGACCTTCTCAACTCAATAGGGGCATCAGTAACAAAAGTAGGGCGATAATGCCACCCCTACATACATACATACATACATACATACATACATACATACATACATACATACATACATACATACATACATANATATATATATATATATATATATATATATATATATATACAAGCTGAAATAAAAAACAATCAATAATGAAAATGTAAAGCAAATACCTACCTTTACCTACCTTTTGGCTGGATGTTGGTGTAGTCAAACAACCAATGAAGCCAATTCAGCAATGTCCCCCAATACCTGCCTTTGTGCTTCATCATAAACCAAAACAGTGATAAATCAAGCACAAAAATGACATGGGTTAGAACATATATCATATCGTCAGAGATCTCAAGTTCTAACTTATGGAGGCAGGTGGGAGGGATTAAATCATCCCAAGTCCATCTCTGAGGAAAGTACTCAATCCACTTCGAGAAAGGGTCATGAAAAAAGAAAGGTTCAAAAAAATGACTCAAAGGGCCTGCCAACTTGCTACCTAGGACATTCTCATGCTCTGAAGTCAAGGAAGGGATCAACAAAGATCTAGCAGATGACTGGCAAGCTATCAAGGGAAAGTTGAAAAACTGGGATAACTGACTCGATCTTGCAGTACCCAACCAACCCTTGGAGTCTAGGGTTTTCCCAAGAGGAAAATCAACATTAAAAATATACTTCCCAACTACACCTTTAATGGAAAATCAAGGTAAAGTAATAACAGGTGGCTGGAGTGAGAAGTCACGAGAATCCTTCTTCAGGCAAACAATGCTCTTACTTGTATCAAAATCTAAGCACAGCGGTGGTTGGCAATCATATTCATGGAGAGAATCCAAGTGCTCAGAAGGGTACTCATAAAAAATCTCAAGGTAAGACTGTGAATCATCAGGAGAGAAAGGTACTAGGTCATCCTCAGTTTTTTGAAAAGTACGGGTAAAAATCTCATCTCCTTGTTGCCACTGGTCAGAAGTAATCTACTGTGATAATTGCAAGGGAAACACCTGGAAATGACTTTCAGTGTCATAGATGGGATCCAGGTCATAACCAACTATATCCCACCTACGTCTCCCAACATGTGTGCACTCATCAATGTTATCAACAATGTCACTATCTATGTCATAACATGCAGGGTTTTAAACATTTGAAAATTCATTCTCCTCCTCCTCATTTCCTTCATCATAAAGTAAAGCATCATCAAAAACCAGGGGAGGAGGGTAACTTACTGTTTCTTCTTGTGCAGGGGCTTCAAGGACTTTGGTGTTTTTAGCATGTGTTGTTTTTTCATCCTCATGGATTGCTTCTTTGTCTTTGATTGCACAGCAAGGACCATCCACTTCGTTCAAATCTTTCTTTTCTCCTTCATTTTCTGAATCAAGGAATAAGGTGTCATCGGAATCCTGAAGTGGAAAGAAACTAACCTTATCTTCGCTTTGTTGTGCGAGAGAAATAGGTTCTTGGATGACCTCATCAAAGGGAGGAGCATGGGTGGATACTTCATCATMTTGCTTAGGTTCTTGCTCCTTAATCACGTCCTCATTCTGCTGGTCAAAAACTTGTTCCCTTCTCTCTTGTGGATCTTCAGCAAAGGTTCAAGGGAAACTAGTTTTATCAAGCTGAGAGTGCCCATGGTATGGTCATTGGTTCTGGAGAGATTCTTTTTTATTCCAATGGCCATGTTGTGAGCTTCTACAAGTGTTTTTGGATTCTTTTTATTTAGGAGGAAACTCAAATTCCCTTGAAGTCCATTAGTATATAGATAAACAAGGTACTTGTCTTTAGGACGATGGCTTTAAGGAATCTGGTAAAGCAACTTCTGGAACCTTGCCCCGAAAACTTTTACAATATCATGCTCCATTTTTTTAATTCCTTCAATACCTTTCAACAATGATTGTATATCTTCCAATTTCATAGCCCTCTTTGCAAGGAAGATTTCTTCAAAATGGTCCATAGATGTGATCCTGGCAGCTGGAAGATTATCATACCATCTTCTGGCCCCTCCATGCAGAGAGGCAGAGAATAGTTTCATCACCAAGTCTTCAACCTCGTCACTGACACAAAGGTATTGAAAGAACTCCCAAAATTTGCTCATGTGATAATCGAGACTTTCTCCATCGATGCCAGTGAATCTAGGGAGCCAATTCTTATAAAAGGGAGGCGTTTTTATGGGATATCCCGGGATTTTACTCATGTCCAAAGGTTTGTAGTTCCCTGGATCCCATTCTAAATTCATAGTTGGCTTCGTCATCAGTGGAGTCACCAGATAGTTTACTTGAAACTACCAAAGAAAAGGGGAAAAAACACCCTAGTGGAGTCGCCAGGTAAGCTTGTAAGATAAGGCAATGAGGCAAGGCTTACCGAAAATATTTGTCGTCTGAGGAGAATTGACTCAGTGTTCCTCGGCAATGGCGCCAAAATTTTATCACACAGTTTGTAGCTAGGTCAAAAGGCTAGAAGATAGAGGTCAAACTGGCATAACAGGAACCTTCCCCACCCAATGTCACCACAATGGGGAGGTCTGTTCTATTCAGGGAGGTTAGGCTCAGGGGAGACGTCCCTGGTGACCTGGAGTTTTGAAGAGGCTAAGGTATAAAGATCAAAGTGAAATTCCCTCTTCACAGGTCACCACCAAGAGCAGATAGTCCGGCTAAACAACCAATAATGAAGTGTAGGCCCAAATGAGAACACCTCCCCGGAACAAAGCAACAAAAGACTAATACATGTAGGCTATGATTTCAAAGGGTTAGTACTTCATATAACTATATGATATAAATACATAAGCAATAAATATTGACGATATCAATGATTATAAATACAACTATGAAATAATATCAATTCATCAATATATACCAAGATGATGTAGCAATCAATGTGTCAAATCAATCCTTTATTCAATAAATGCTCTTAAACCATCATCTAATTGCCTATGAAGAAAACTTTTTGTGTCAAGATGGAATAACCAAGGATTACGTCAACCTTATTAGGGTTAGTAGTTAGTTAGGGTTTCAATTTATAAGAGTTTGAAAGTTTGTTTGACCACTATCACTTCAAGATTGGAGACCTAAGATTAGTGCCTAAGGGTAAATGGAGTCAAATTAAGGGAGGACGCAAAGGTTGAAGGGAAAAGGCTAAGGACTAGAGGGAAGGGTTCTGAAGTGCTGCAATGGCATGGCCCTAGAAACAAAACCCTAGGGGAAAGAGGCTCACTCTGGTGTTGCTTAAGCAAGGTCTCGTGCTCTTTCCTCCTTCCTTAGGTTTAACTTGGAAAAACGGCTAGCATAAAAGATAAATCAAGACATGAGAGTGTGGTGAGGGAGAGTGTTGCAAAGGCAAGGCCCTATCACCAAACCCTAGAAGCAGGACGACCCTAGGTGTAGATAACCTAGGCCTGGGACGTCTTCTCCTTCTTGACTTTTAAAGGGACGGCTAGCACAGGGGAAGAAGCAATAAGAGTGTAGCAATGGCTAGGCTCTTCCTTCCTTCTTCAATGGCTGAAAATTTCTCTTTTGGGAGACATGAGACAACGACCTACTTGTGTGTTTGTCCCCTAGGGTTTTAAAATCAGCAAAATTTATAATAAATGCAAGAATATAAGACTACAACCATTCAATTAAGAAGTTTTTCATAAAAACACTTACATATCATGATGAAATAAGATTGCAAACCCTAGTTGTAAACCTTCCTTCAAGAGAAATACCAAAAATGCCAAGAAATTCCCTCCTTCAACAAGTGCGCCTCACTCAAAGAGAAGAAATGCCCAAGTAGGGCACAAAAAATTAGTGAGTGTTATGTTATGTCTAAATGAGGATAAAACTCCTCAATATATACTGTATCAATGACCTTTAATTAATTTTAGGTCATAAAAATTAGCCGACAAGGTTTTAAACCAAAATCACACTGTTTTTACATTAAAATGTCAAATTAAAACCCTAACTGAGCTGTAATAAAGGTAAAATCCCCTTCAAGGGAGGCACTAGCCCCTTTTAGGGCAGATGAGGCATCCAGGAGCAAAACGTTGACCCCCTAGGGGCCTCTCCAACATGCCACACATGCCACTGCTGCCCAGTCTATCTCAAAGAATGACCATGAAGCTGGATGATGTCATGGTAAGGATGGGGGCACTCTGAGCCTTACAAGGCCAACGTTCCACTGAAAAGGGGTCAGTCGCCCTAGGTAGAGCTTTGCCAAAGTGCCTCTTGTGAAACATCCTCTTCTTCTCCGGTGCAAAACCTCGGTCAAACATTGTCCTATCTTTGCCCCTCTGACGGGGTCTCAACAACCATCTGATGGGCTCTTCAGCCCCATGGAGGTCCGAACTAATCATCTCCCCATGTGTACCGATCCAAATGGTACCTGTCCATTGGGCATGGTCATGCACATCAAAAACTACGCCCTCCATGGGCTCATTAGTCACAGGGATCATAGCAATGTTAACCACATTTCATCATTAATATTATCAAACATATGCATAAAAACCCTGATATATCATCCAATAGCTCAAAGACATTACAAAAACCTACAATACAAGGTTGAGAAAAAGAACAAGATACCCCATTGGGCTAGTATCCATAAGGAAAGGAAAGTTTCCAAGGGGTTTCATCCAAGCCATGTAAATGAGGTGGTGTGGCTAAGGGATGTTCAGACATACGGGTAGAGTGAGAGCTAGGGATGCATGATATTACTTGTGGGTGCCTTTGTAGAAGGCGAGCTGTACCTGTCATGGATGCAAAAATTTGCAAGCCCTTTCTTGCCTTTATTCTTTTCTTTATTTGATTTTTCTTCTTCTTTTTCTTTTTATTCAAGGGCTAACCAAAGGACACTACCTTGGCGTGGTGACTAGAGCTGACAGTGTTACCCACAAGTACTTTCACATATTTGATAAGGATGGCTCGTGATGAGACCCCCTTTCCCTTGGCCATGCAACCAAAGGTCACTGCCCTGGCGTGGTAACCAGATGGTGGCAATGGCATGCTGTTAGGTACCCATGAACATAATAGGCTGGCTCGTGATGAGACCCCCTATCCTCTTGACTAGGTCTTGTTTGTTATTTTTTCGGGTCCCTCTTGTTTCTTGCTTAGAGGCCTTTTATTTCCTTCTCGGGCATCCCTGGGCGAAGCATCTTGAGGTTTTATTTCTAGGATTTTATCTTTTACCAGCTTCTTTTACCTTCCAGGCCTTTAGCCCCTTCTTCCCACGAGATAAGGTGTAACTTCACAAACAGATCATCCTAATGCCCGGACAAGGGGAATGGGACAGATGAGCTAGAGATAAGATGGAAAAGTTGTGGTATGATGGGAGCGGATGATGGCTCTTCAGAAATCTCCCTGGTGGAAAACCAAAACCCATGGGTACGAGCTTGCTAGGACACCCTATCAATCCCCCCAATCATGGTCAAGTAGGTTAATGTAAGATCCAAGCATTTGTCAGAGATAAAAGGAGTTAGATGCATACATTTAAAGGTTATAATGATCAAAAGTGACACATACCATGATACCTGGACCAATTACCTCATGGAGCAAGAGCCTTCTCCGATACAAGACCAAGTCGATGACGATGGATGTTGCTGCTGCTGACAAGAAGAATCTGATGAAAGAAGAAAAGGATTGGACCTCTAGGGCCATGCTCATGTCAATCCTACTCTCGGTACTCCATGTCTAGGACCTGTGGGCCTCGAGACATGATCTCCTAGTTATCTCTAGAAATTGGGGATAACAGGGCCGAGCCCACTTGGGATTTTTTTGTGGATGCATTCAAGGAACAATACTACCCTGTTGATAACTATGAATACCAATACATGAGATGGAACACATTACGGAAATAGAAGAGACAAATAGTGTCTGAGTTCACAAATACTTTCGATACCTTGTGCACCAAGATGGGTATCAAAGACTCTGAGGAGTATCTGGTTCTGAAATATCATGGGGCTCTGCATAGGTACAACCAAACCGAAATGGATTTCCTAAACATCTAATCATTAGGAGATACCTATCAATATGTTGTCAAAATCAAGAAAATTTTTAGGCACCAGAACAAATGGGAGTTCGGGTCTACAAATACGCAACAACCAAAGCATGGTAAAGACGACCCTAACCAATAGCCTCCTGACAACCAGTCCAAGACACAGGAAAAGAAAGCTAAAGGAAAGATAAAGAATGGCACTGGGAAGTGGTGCGAATTTCACAAAATCCCCTGGCACAACACTGATGAATGTCGCTCAAAACAATTTTTGTTGGCCGAGGTCAAAGACAAGGAGTCGAACCCTGATTCAAAATCTGATCAAAAAAATATTAAAAACAGACAGATCATCGACACAGAACCTACTGCTACTGTCGCACCCGCAATAATTCAACCAGAAGAACCAGTAGATCCTGAAGAGGGGGAGTGCCTCTTCCATTCACAAATGTGGGTGAAGGGGACCCCATTTCATTTCATTGTTTATAGCGGTAGCCAGAAGAAACTCATCTCAGCTAAGGTCATCAAACAATTGAGGTTTTCGACAACACCACACCCGCAACCATACAACATCGGGTGGCTTCACCAAAAACGAGATATCCTTGTCATCCAACAGTGCCACCTGTCCTATGGAATGCATCCCTTCAAGGATAAGGTAGTGTGTGATGTTGCCCCTCTTGATGTTTGTGATTTTGTTTTTGGCCAACCATATATGTGGAAATGTCATTTTGTTTATGAGTCTCGACCCCGTAGTGTGATTATTACTTTGGTGGTTCAACTCTATAGGATACCATAGATAGTTCTGACTATTGTTCCACCAAAAAAATGCCACAAGGTATTCTCTCATACTGCAAAATTCATCCTCTCCACAGTCTATTCAAAGGATTCACAGAAGGCCACTACAAACACTGCAGCCTCAGAACCTTCTATCTAGCAGAAGAAGATTGCAGAAGAGAAAGAAGATATTGTTCCTTCACCTACAATGGTTCCTACACAATTCCCCATCAAGCATAGAGACAACAAGTTGGTGAAGCAAATTCAACCCCACCGACAACAGTTTCATGACAGCCTTCCACAGACCAAGAAGTGCAACTTCTCCAACAAGGCACGCGGCTCACCAAGTTTCAGATTCATAAAATGCTTTCCCCTCTTCCTTGGGTGCTCAACGCAATGGTGACCATTTCTTCCTAAGGGGGAGGATTGATCCAGGTGGATATTGGTGGCCAACCACCTGTTCCAAATTCTAACTGGCTTATCTTAACAGTTTTCAGTTCATCACATTTCTCTGTAATGGGGACAATTCTATATAATTGTGGGTTCTGCACTTATAGGGATGTCCTAAATCCCTACACAACATCAAGGTGGATATTGGTGGCCACCCACCTATTCCAACTAGATTGTTTTGGAAGTTTTCATGCCAGTACATCTTTCTATACTTCCACGACCATTTTCGGTCTCTAAACAGTGTTTTCATGGCTTTCCACGGTCAAATTATAGAAAAATTTAGATTTTGATATAATAGTTCATAGTTCTCAAAAATATCTTTCCAACAGGCTATCACACGCCTAAAACAAAGATCGTATGCAAAAGTTACGACCCCGGGAAGTTAATGTACTAACTTACCCCAATGGGGCCCACATGACTTTTGGCGCTTCATCTCCTAGTGTTAGATTTTTGTATGTATAGGGTTTTGGCATTCATGTTTATCATAAAAAGGCCTTCATAGCCTCATTGTAATCATCTTCTTGTGAATGAGCGTAGCTGCCACATCTCTTCTCATAGATAAATTTGCCACCATTCTAGAGAGTCTTGCACTCTGTATTTTTACAGTCTCTATACATTTCTTTCATTAATAGAAATCATGTGTTGTTTTATTTCTCTATTTCTAGCAATTTTTATGCATATTTCATTGTAATATCTTTGCTTTCATTTCATTCCAAAAATAATCCAGATCAGTGGTATCAGAGCGGGCTTCTCTTGATCATTTTTTAGTGCATGTCCCCGACGAGGTTCAAGTATAGAAAGTTGGGTCTCGAGCTTGTCACTCTTGAGGATAATATCTCTCAGACACCCAAGAAACCCTCTATGGTGGCAGAAAATAAAAACGACGGAGCAGAAGGTTCTATTAACCTGTTGCTTGAGCAATATCTCGCGCGACAAAGGGAAGACATGATGGAGATTTTTTCCCACATCCTTAAACACCTACCGATAGCAACAGGTACATCTTCATCAAGAGGACACTTTGGAGGAACCTCTCCCTTCAAGGTACAAATTAATTTTGATATTCCCGTATTTGAAGCTCAAATAGATGCAGATGCCTTAAAAAAATGGTTGAATCTGCTAGAAGGTTATTTCTTTGTTCATGATTTTTCCGACAGGGAAAATATCACCTTATCACTCCTCAAGGCTCTCCCCCATGTAAAACATTGATGGGAAACTTACTGGGAGAAAAGTTCCACTGAGGAATTTGGAATATATGGGGCCAAGCCCACTTGGGATTTTTGTGGATGCGTTCAAGGAACAATACTAGCCTGTTGATAACTATGAAGACTAGTACATGAGATGGACTACACTACAACAAGAGAAGAGAAAAACAATGTCAAAGTTCACAACTACTTTCCATACCTTATGCACCAAGATGGGTATCAAATACTCTGAGCGACATTTTGTGGGGCTCTGCATAGGTACATACAAAAAAAAAATGTTTCCTAAACATCTCATCATTGGGAGTTTCCTATCAATATGCTATCAAAATCGAGTAGAAATTTAGGCACGAGAAAAAATGGGAGTTCGGCTTTGAAAATCTGCAACAAACAAAGTATGGTAAAGACAACATTAACCAACAGCCTCCTGAAAACCATTCCAAGATACAGGAAAATAAGGGTAAAGGAAAGACAAAGAATGACACTGGGAAGTGGTACAAATTCCACAAAATCCCTTGGCACAACACCGATGAATGTCTCTCGAAACAGTAATTGGTGGTCACTGTCAAAGACAAGGAGTCGAACCCTAATTCAAAATATGATCCAGAAAATATTGAAAATGGATATATCATCGACGTAGATTGTACTACTACTATGAAGAGGGGGAGTGCCTCTTCCATTCACATATGTGGGTGAAGGGGACCCTATTGCATTTCATTGTTGATAGCAGCAACCAGAAGAACCTCATCTCAGTTGAGGTCATCAAACAGTTGGGGTTGTCGACAACACCACACCCACATCCATAAAACATCTGGTGGCTTCACCAGGGATGTGATCTCTGTGTCAACTAGCAGTTCCACCTGTCCTATGGCATTCATCCCTTCAAAGAAGAGGTAGTGTGTGATTTTTCCCCTCTTTATGTCTTTGATGTTGTTTTGGGCCAACCATATATGTGGAAATGTCATGATGTTTATGAGTCTCAACCCTGTAGTGTCATTATTACTCTGGGGGGTCATCTCTAAAGGATACCAGAGGTAGTTCCAACTATTGTTCCACCAAAATAGTGTCGCAAGGTAATCTCTCATATTGCAAAAGTTATCCTCTTCACAGTATGTTCAAAGGATGCACATAAGGCCACTACAACCACTGCAGCTTCAACACCTTCTATCCAGCAGAATAATATTGCAGAAGAGAAATAAGATATTGATCCTTCACCTATAATGGTGCCTACATAATGCCCTGTCAAGCAAGAGACAACAAGTTGGTGAATGGGACAAACAAAGTTCACTCACACAAATGTAATAACCAAATCCAGCTTACTAGTAAAATATCCAAAATACTTGGAATATAAAGATATCCATGAGGATAATAAATAATATATAAATTTATAAGAGAATGAATAAGATGATTACAAATGAGAATGAGGGCTCGCTTATATACCCACACATGGGTGCCCTTAACCAATAGTCACGTCCTTTGAGACATTTCCTTTAATTATTAATAATTATTGTTTTTTAATTATCATTTAATTATTATGTCATTAATATCTATTTTATATGTATATTTATGTTCATAACAGTGAAACAAATTCAACCCCGCTAGCAACAGGTTCGTGACATCCTTCCACAGACCAAGCAGCGCAACTTATCCAACAAGGTACACATCTCACCAAGATTTAGATTCAAAAAACGCTTTCCCCTCTTCTTGGGCACTCAACGCAATGGATACCATTGCTTCCTAAGGGGGGAGGATTGATCCAGGTGGATATTGGTGGCCACCCACATGTTTCAAATTCCAGCTGGCTTATCTTAACAATTTTAAGTTCAACATGTTTCTCTGTAATGTTGAAAATTCTTTGTAATTGTAGGTTCTACACTTACGGGGTTGTCTTGAATCCCTACACAACATCCAGGTGGATATTGGTGGCCTCCCACCTATTCCAACTAGCTTATTTTGGAAGTTTTCATGTAAGTACATCTTTTTGTACTTCCAGGGTCGTTTTGGGGCTCTAAACAATGTTTTCATGGGTTGCCACAGTCAACTTGTATACGGGGTCAAAATTTGATGGCATAATGCATATTTATCGAAAATACCTTTCCAATGAGATATCACAAGCCTAAAACAAAGATCGTATGCAAAAGTTATGACCTAGGGGAGTTAATGTACTAACTTACCCCAATGGGGCCCACATGAATTTTGGCGCTTCATCTCCTAGGGTTAGGTTTTTGGATGTATCGGGTTTTTTCATTCATGTTTATCATAAAAATTCCTTCAGAGCCTCATTGTAATCATCTTCTTGTGAAAGAGCGTATCCGTCACATCTCTTCTCATAGATAAATCTGCCACCATTCTAGTGAGTCTTTCACTTAGTATTTTTACAGTCTCTGTACATTTCTTTCATTAATAGAAATAATGTATTGTTGTATTTCATTATTTATGGAAATTTTAATGCATATTTCATTGTAATATCTCTACTTTCATTTCATTCCGAAAATAATCCGAATCATCCTCCAAAAATATCTCATTTCAAAAAAAAAATCATATGAATCGAAGCTCCAGAAGTGAATATAATGTAGTGTAGCTAGAGAGGAAATGGTG
>ML778948.1:132116-145249 GCA_009831015.1 Picea engelmannii
GGGGGGGGGGGGGGGGGGGTGAAGGGGCCATATTGATAATAGTGGAGGTCATTCAATGTAAGGTGGAATATATCCAATATAGTATTAAATAAGGTCCACTATGGTAGTTAGAAATATTAGTATGAACATAATAAATGTAAGAGGACTTATTAGAAGGTTTCGCTTCTAGAAGGTTCCTCCTCTAGAATGGTCTTAGGTGGTTGGTAGCACTATATAAACAGGTTCAAACAATGTAATGGAATTCAAGAAGAAGAAGTATTGTATTTGGAGCGTGTAGATCATTAGGAGGTTTCCCCCTCGAAGAGTCAAGTAAACAGGAGAGGATCCCTTCCATAATTGGATCCATTGTATGGTGTTGCCTTACCTCAAGGGTTTTTTATATTGTTCTCTAGATATTTTATGGTGATTGTATTTTCAAAACTTTGGTACTTAAGAATTGGTATCAGAGCACTTTTTTCGGCTGCCACAAAAAAGGGGAAATTGTTTTTCTCTATTTTTGCATATTTTGTTTCAGGAGACAAAAGAGAGTCGCGACACTCTAGACAAATCCTATATATTTTTTTGTGGAATTTGTAGAAACTCGTGGTGTATCTGAGTTCCTCTTGAAAAAAAAAAATCGTCCGAAATGGAGTCCGGGAAATGAAGTTATCATCATTTTTTAAAAAGTTATTTTTAAGGGTTTTTTCACAGACAATTGCGCAATTTTGTTGATTTCTATAGCACCTGGGGCCAAATTTTCCAAAAAAAATTAAACATCTTAGTTCCTCTTTCAAAAATATCCCATTTTTAAAAATTATCATTTGAATTGGATATTCAGTGGAGAAGATATCGTTGGTTTTAAATCAGTCATTTTCTAGGGTCTTCGTGATGGTGATGGGATTACAGAGCTCATAACTTTTCACATGGATCTAATATTTCTACTAGATCAGTTCCATTGGATAGATAATCTTAAGAAATTTCTTTTGATATATTATATGTGGTGTTTTCAATCAATATTCAACTCCTCATGGAATTTCAACGACAGTTAGAAGACCTCAAGACAATGATCACACTTGTAAGGAAGGAGAGGTATATTATTGACGAATATAATCAAGAAGCATTTGCTTGGTATGATTTTTAGGTTGGTTGTGATGATTGGCATATGAATAGTTTTCATTTCTAGGATGAAAACCACTTCCATCTTATATTTGATGACTCTACTCCACCTCATGTAGAGCCCATCTTGGAGAGTACACAAGAGCCTTCTATGCATATTCTTCTTCAGTTTTATTATTCTCAAGTAGTAGTTGATGAATTTTTGGTCGGTTCTACATATTTCAATCCACATGACTAGTGTTTATCTTCGGAGCATCATATTCAGTTGGCTATGGTATTCCAATATCTTCATTGTTGAGTTCACATGAGTGCTTGGACATGGGACGTAGGTTTACAGTCGTGGTTGGGATACTTCAGCATGGTGGCTCACATTCCTACATGGGACCATGGTTCTCCATCCTAATTCATCATTATGGTCCACACTTATCCATGGGACCCCAATATATGGTTATACACCCTCATAAAAAGCGTTGAGGACAACACTTTCATAAGGGGGATGGAATGTAGTGTAGCTAGAGAGGTAATGGGGGGGTGCAAAGGGCTCATAGTGATAAGAGTGGAGGCCATTCAATGTAAGGTGGACTAGGTCCACTATAGTATTAAACAAGGCCCACTATGGTAGTTAGATATATTAATATGAACATAATAAATGTAAGAGGACTTATTACAAGGTTTTTCTTCTAGAAGGTTCCTCCTCTAGAATGTTCTTAGGTGGTTGGTAGCACTATATAAAGGGGTTCAAGCAAGGTAATGGAAGTCAAGAAGAAGAAGTATTTTATTTGGATCATGTATCTCATTAGGAGGTTTCCCCCTTGAAGAGGCAAGTGAACATGAGAGGATCCCTTCCATAATAGGATCAATTGTATGGTGTTTCCCTACCTCAAGGGTTTTCATAATAATAAAGTGTGGGGTTTCTATATTGTTTTGTGGATATTTTGTGGTGATTGTATTTTCAGAACTTTGGTAATTAAGATGTTTAGCGTACAAATCCTATTATTCTCCACCTATGACATTGGAGAGACCTCGAGACACATTCATGATGCACAAATAACTTAGTGATGGTGCCCATAGTACCCTTGGAGGAAATTTTTAACCAAGAGAGATCAAATGTGGACGTTCAAGAAATTGATCATGGTGCTTGAGCTTGTGAAGAAAGTTTTATTTCTATAGGCTCTTGTTTCCCTCCCTTGACTATGGTCACAAAATTGACACCCATCCATGTTGTCCAAGACCTGAGAACGACATACATATTCAAATCATATTTTAAAGACTCCCTAGAGAGGTCTCATGCCATGGTTTCTAGGTGTTGTTCATGGTACTTGAGCTTGATAAGGTTCAATAGAGATTAAGGCCATTATGTCCCCGCTACCCATGTTTATGCCTCAACACTTGTTCAAGTTCTTATTTAAGGGTCTTGATCGCAACAAGCTTCAATAATATACTAAGACACTAGTTTTTCAGTCTTTGATGATGATTAAGGCCCCGCAAAACATCTAGGTTCCCATGTGCTGTCTTGAGACATGTTCATTATGCTTGAGCTAGGGGAGTTATGTTTAGGAACTGAGGATGGTGTTTCCCTCCACCAACTAATGACAAGGGCTTGAGGATGTTTTTTCCATACCACAATTATGCTCAAGGCCTCGAGATCCATCCACTATGCATGAAACATATTAATGGCACTTGTATTCAACTCCTATGAAAAATACCCCTTAGTGAGGGCATGTGTCACTATGTCTATAATTTTTTCATGTCCCTTGATCTTGAGAAGGTTCAATTAGGGATTAAGGCCCTTGTTTATCCATTTGACCATGTGGCATGGTTCGATCCCATTTCTAGTGCATAAAACCTACCCACGACACTTGTATCCCACTCAAAGGCCTATAAACAACCCCTAGAAAGTAATCATGTATTAGTGTGAGGACTTTTTCAAGGCTCTTGAGCTCGAGAACATTCAATAATATCTCGAGGCACTTGTTTTTCCTCATCAACCATATTCAATCCCCTGCAACCCTACATCCTTGGTGTGAAAAGGCTCCTAATGGCATCCATATCCAACCTTGATGTTAAACACCCCCTACATAGGGTCTATGTTGTGGTTTTTGTAGTTTTTTTTCAAGTTGATTGATCTCAAGAAACATCGTTTCTGGAATAAGGCCTAAGTGTTGAGGATGTTGTTTCTCTCCCTAAACCAATGAAAAGGGATCGAGGATGTTGTTTCCCTACCATAAATATAATCAGTCCTATAGACCCATCCACTGTGTGTGAAATGCCTTAATGGCACCCATATTCAAATACTAAAGAAAATACCCCCTAGTGAGGGCTCATGCCACTGCTTCTAGGGTTTGTTCATGGTGATTAAGATCGATAAGGGTCAATTAGGGATTAAGGCCTTGTTTATCCCCTTAACCATGTGGCACAATATAGATCTATTTCCAATGCACAAAACCTACCCATGACACCTATAGCCCACTCAAAGTCCCGTACAAAACCCCTAGAAAGGACTCAGTGTTGGTACGAGAAATTGTTCACAGATTTTAAGCAAAAAATTATTTAATAATATCATGAAGCATGTTTTTTTCTTTGTTGACCATGTATAAGGCCCTATAACCTATCCGTGGTGTGAAAAATATTCTAATGGTGTCGATATCGACCCTTGATACCAAACACCCCCTAGATAGGGTTTGTATTAAGCCCAAGAAGCAATGCATGGGGCCTAAGGCCCAAGTTTTGAGGATTTTGTTTCCCTCCCCTAACGAATAAAAAGGGATTAAATATGTTTTTTCCCTACCACAACTATGGTCAATGCCTTGAGACCCATCCACAATGTGTGAACATCTTTATGGAATTCATATTCAACTCTTAGGGAAAATCCCCCCTAGTGAGGGTTTGTTGTTGTATCTAGGTTTTTTTTATGTTGCTTGAGCTTGAAAAGGTTCAATTATGGATTTTTAAATGTGTTGAACCTGCATAGAATAGATCTAGCTAGAAAATACCACACACATTTACAGAGAGAAATTGAGAAAGAAGAAGCAAGAGAGAAATAATGGAAGAATTCTCATTAACTGTATTCCACACTCAAAGAGTGAATAATTTACAATAGATATAGGATACATGAGTAACTAATGAGCCATAGTGGTAGTATAGAGTGATATGGATACACACCATCAGTTATAGGAGTAAAATTCCACCTAGTCTAGCCTCTCAGGCAGTTATGGGAGTGAACTACCACCTAGTCTGAGTTAACTAGTCTATCAATCTTCAGTTAACTGACTAAAACATAGTGAAGTGAGGAGGATATCAAGGAATCATGAGTAATGCACTATTCTGGTGATGATCCCAAGGACATTGCGCATTAGTTGGTGATGATCCCAATGTTGCATGGTGATAATCCCAATGTAGCATATAGACTCTACTCAACTGATCAAACTGAAGTGAAAACTGAAGAGAATATTCTACTAGAGGAATATTCTCCCTAAACTTTAGGAGACTGAATAATGACTAATAAACAAGGAAAAACCTTAGGAAAAGGAAATCCTAGGTGTGTGTGAAGTTACTCCAACGCCCCCCCTAAACATCACTATAGTGAAAATAAAGAATGGGTCTCGACAACGAGGCCATGTTAGGTACCCAAATACAAAAGATACATTAAAATAAACGAGGAAAGAGGGAAAACTTCATGGGAAAAACTCCCCCTCAAATTACAATGCATAAAAAAAAATGAGAAGGAACAAAAAGCAGTTGCTAAGCAACTATGTCCTTCACTCCAAGAAGACCTCGCAACTGTGGAAGTTTGTGCTCGTTGAATATTTTGTTGAATATGTAGATGTATGCACGGATCTGATGAAGTAGATGCACCATTGATATTTCCACACATATCCACTTTATCTTCTTGTAATGAAGAATATCCAAATAAAGTTTGGATGAAACTTTGAAAACCATGCGACCGTTTCCGAAAAAAACGTTGAAATTTTGTTTATTTTAAAATGATCATAACTTCACTTCCTGAACTCCGTTTCAGACGATTGTTTGTTTGAAATTGGATATCTTCCCGAGAGGAATTAAAATATCCAATTTGTTTCTGAAATTTTTTCTTATAAAATATGAGAATTGAGTCTAATGTGCACGACTCCATTTTTGTCTCATGAGATGCATGCATTGCGCATGGAAAAGTATCTCCATGTGACCCTTGAGATGCATGCCATATATCTTCCACATGAAATTCAGAAGAAAAAAAATTTGAAATGCAGTAGACATCATCTTCAATTAATGGAATACAAATTTGTGCAAATAAGTTTGTAGAAGACTCTACATAATAAGATGCTTGATCTTCTGATGGCTTCTCTTTTGGATCTATCTGTTCAACCTCCTGCATGAAATATTCACAATCTTCTTTATTCCAAAATAGAACCTCCAATCTGGTCCATAATTCATTTGGAGTTGATTCTTGTGAGTCATCATATAATTGATGGAGAAATTCATGAGAATAAACTAGAGGATACATCCTATGGCCATATCTTGTCTATTGAGAAAATTATTTTTCTCAACAGCAGAATCAAGCTCTAATTCCATTACCATAGTTATTTGGTACAAGCCTCTGCATCTGAGCAGAAGCATAATTTTTGGCTTCCACTCCAAATAGTTATGAGGCGTAAGTATTGTCAGTGAATAATCCATCTTTTCTGTGTTCTTCAATCTTCAGTACCTACAAAAATAATTTGGTGTAGCTTTTTCTTAGCAGTCTGTCGGCTCTAATACCATGTAAATTTGTTGAACCTGCATATAATAGATCTAGCTAGAAAATATCACACAGATTTGCAAACAAAAATCGAGAAACAAGAAGCAAGAGAGAAAGAATGGAAGAATTCTTATTAATCGTATTCCACACTCAAAGAGTGAATAATTTACAATAGATATAGGATACAAGAGTAATTAATGAGCCATATTGGAGGTATAGAGTGATCTAGACACACACCAACAATTATGGGAGTAAAATGCCACCTAGTCTAGTCTCTTAGGAAATTACGGGAGTGAACTTCCACCTAGTCTGAGTTAATTAGTCTATTAGTCTTCAGTTAACTGACTATAACATAGTGAAGTGAGGAGGATATCATGGAATCATGAGTAATGCGCTAGTCTGGTGATGATCCCAAGGACAATTCACATTAGTTAGTGATGATCCCAATGATTCATGGTGATAATCCCAATGTATCATCTAGACTCCACTCAATTGATCAAACTGAAGTGAAAAATGAAGAGAATATTCTCCTAGAGGAATATTCTCCCTAAACTTTAGGAGACTGAATAATGATTAATAAACAAGGAAAAACCTTAGGAAAAATAAATTCTAGGTGTGTGTGAAGTAACTCCAATAAGACCCTTTTCTACCCCTCTTGACTGTGTTTAGGCATCTAAGCCCTTATTAACCCCCTTGACCATGTTTAGGTTTGATTTGGAACTCTCCATATTGACATCCATAGCTAACTAGTGGTATAATGGTCAATTTACCAACCATTGTAACATGCAAATGCATGTGTTATCAACATGAACATGTTATTTAAACATAAATTTGCATGTTCCTACTTATATAACAAAAAACTACACAATTCCCAACATTATTTTCTTTGAAAAACTCAACTTGTTTGCAAGAACACTGACATTCTTGAGAAATACTATTGTTGTAATACCTTTTTAGCATTTTGTGTGTTTGGGAATTTTTTCTTGGTTAATTTATTATTGTATTTGATCCTTGTGAAGATGGGAAATAGACACAATTGAGAAAGAAAGTATGATAGGAAAGAGAAACTACCTGAAAAGGTTAATGAACTAAGAGAAAAGGAAAAGTTGGGTATGGAAAATCATAGGCGTCCATCAGTGGAAATCTCAATTCCTTGCATAATGGATTTCAAGGAGATATATACTTGGTTTCCACATGTGCAACATATTCATCCAATGGAGGGAATTCTAATTCCAACATCAAGTCAACCTCCAACCAATGTTCCATCAACAAATGATATTTTAATTGAATAAGACATGAAAATTTTGCAAGATGTTGGGTATATAGAGGGATAAATTAGAGCCACAAATTTCATCAACCTTTGAGTGAAGAGGCTCATGTGGTGCAATATTAGGATGACCAATTATATGTTCATCATACCGATGTAGGAGCATCCAGCAGTCAAATTCGACATTAACCTCATGGGTCGAACAATTTACTAGAAGAAGTTGGTTTCCTCAAATTTTCATTTAAATTTGTAATAATTAAGTGTGATATTTCTACAAGATATCCTTTGATTTGGTGCTTTCGTAGGTGTCAAGTAGTTTATTATGTAATAGAACAAATTAGCTAAATTAGATTATCGTTAGATAATTTAGGAGAAGATTGAAGTTGTTGGTTTTGGGTACGAGAGTTTGGTGTATTAGTTTGGAAAAAATGTAATGAGGAGGGAGTGAGATAGAGAGTTTGGTTGTGTGTGTGGTGTGTAGAGGTCCTAGAGATTAAAAAAGGAACAAAGCATATCATTGTTGTATTTTTTATTCTTTTCCGTATTTAATAAGAATTTGAGAATTTGTGTGTCCTCTGTGTGTGCGATTGAATTCTGTTGGATAAATTGTCATTGTGTTAAGTGATCTCCAAATTGGAGTTGTTATTGCATGAGAAAAAATTAAGTGAATACTTAACTAGTCATTGTTCCATTGTGCGGTTCTAATTTGGAATAAATTAGAGTTATTTATCAATTTCCTTTGTATTTATGTAAAACAAACCATCAACGATGGTGATCAAATCGAAGGAAATATCATATCATATCAACGATGATAGCGTTAATAGATAGGTGGACGAAATTTATTTTATAAGGTGAAGTAGCCCACTCGTTAACAAGATTGTACCCCACAAAAATGGTAAACTATGGTAAAGTGAAGCGGATACGTGGCTTAAGTTGTTGGAGTTCGGTCCCCCTTTAATGGTTTTATAAACTGGTGGTGTTGGACCCCCCTGAAATATATGTTGGTATTTAAGAGTAGTACTCAGTTCTGGTGTGTGGTTTTATAGAGGGTTTAGCACCTAGATATGGTTTAGTATCGGTTTTTACACATGGTATTATGCATTAGATTGTTAGTGCTTGGTTCTAGAATTAAAGGACTATTATTCTGCTGCAACGAACATCAATATGACAGTTTGAAAGAGAAATTTGTCATAGCGAAGAAGCATTTCATCCGATTAGTCATCAATTTTGGTATCGAATCATGCGTGCTCGTTGAAGGAAATATGCCACCCATAAGAATACTAGTAGTAGATGTTGTAATAGGTCGAGGGATACATGTATAAAATGTGGTGTTGCTACAAGAAGTGAGACACATCTGATAGAAGGGATCTTGACGTAGGTGATGTTAGTGAGAATGAACAACCCTTTGACAAAGAGGAAGCATAGGAAGAAACAACAAAAGATAGAATGTTGAGAATGATTATGAAGGCTAGTGGAAGACCAAAGGTAGAGGTAACCATGTATGAGGGTAATTTAAATGTTGAAGAACTAATAGACTGAATAAATGTAATGGACAAGTACTTTGATTATGAATATGTTGATGAAGGAAAAATAGTGAAATATGCAATAACTAGGTTGAAGGGTCATGCAACTTTATGGTGGGATGAAGTGTAGGAAGACATGAAAGAAAAGGCAAGTCTAAGATAAAAATATGGAATACAATGGTGGCTAAATTCAAAGGTAAATTCATATCTAAAGACTATCAATTGAATCTTTTTAATCAATTGTAGAACTCAAGATATAAATCCATGTCAGTGAAAGAGTACACTAAGGAATTTTACAGGATATATATTAGAGTTGGTCATGTAGATGAGGATGTTGAAAAGGTTTCTAGTTATATTAATGGGATTAGGTATGAAATTTGGGATGATATTAGTATCTTGTCCCCAAGAACAGTAGAAGATGCATATCAAGATTCTATGACAGCAGAAGAGAAGATAGCTAGAAATCAAAGTAAGAAGAATAGAGGGAGTATTCTTGCAAACGGAAAAGGACAAACTAGCAACAGAGGAAGATTTCAATCCTCAAGAGAGGAAGGAGGAAGCTCAAGAAACTAAAACCAAGAGGAGGTGAATCTATAGGAAGAAGACATTTTTCAAGAGGAAGAGGTAGAGGAATATATTATAAAGTTAGATGTTATAATTGTGGTAAGCTGGGACATATGTCATGGGAATGTCTAGAAAAAAACTAGGAAAGTAAAAAATGTGCACATATAACAGAAGAAAAAGAAGAAAATGTGAATGCAGTTATAAAGGAAGAGACTCCGGAATCATTGTTGATTAAGAGAGTTCTGATCAATTTAGAAAAGGAAACTAAAGAACCATCCCAAAGGAAACGTTTGTTCAGGACTATATGCAAATCAAGAGGAAAGCATTGCAAAGTTGTCATTGATAGTGGGAGCATAGACAATTTGGTTTCCATTGAAATGGTGGAGAAGTTGGGATTGAAGAGGATAACGCATCCTACACCCTATAAAATGTCATGGTTGCAAAAAGGACATCAAATTCTAGTTAATGAATAGTTCAATGTAGAAATTCAAATTGTTGGTTATAAGGACAAGGTATTATGTGATATAATTCCCATGGATGTTTGCCATATGTTTTTGGGAAGACAATAGAAAAATGACAGGAAAGATATTTATGATGGCAGGAGGAACACTTATTCTCATGAAAAGGATGGTCAAAGACATGTATTGATACCTTTGAAAGATGTTGAAAGAAGAAGTCAGTCCTAGTGTGTTGTTTAGAAGTGGAAAACAACTTTTACAAGAAGTCAAGAAAGAGGAGGTACATTTTTCTTTGATTGATAAGCCCAAGGTAATGCTTAGTAGCACAAACTTAGAATATTTTCCTGCAGAAGTTAAATCCTTGTTAGATGAGTTTGTTGATATCATAGTAGATGATTTAACAAATTCCTTAACCCATATAAGGAGTATTATTTGTCATATTGACTTAATTCCAGGAGAAAGTCTTCCTAATAAAGCAACATATAAGATGACACCATAGGAGAATGAGGAGATAAAAAAAAAGTTCAGGAGTTATTAGATAAGGGATTGATAAAGGTGATCTTGAGTCCATGTGGTGTTCCTATAGTACTCAACCCAAAGAAATACGGAGGATGGTGAATGTGTACTGATTCTAGAGAAATCAACAAAATTACAATAAGGTACAAATTTCCATTGCCTCATATTGATTATTTAATAGATTGTTTAAGTGGTGCCAAAAAAATTTCAAATATTTATTTGAAGAGTGGATATCATCAAATTAGAGTTAGAGAAGGAGATGAATGGAAAATAGATTTCAAAACCAATAATGGATTGTATGAATGGTTGGTGATTCCTTTTGGGATCACAAATTATCCTAGTACTTTCATGCGATTGATGAATGAAGGTTTGAAAGAGTTCATTGGAAAATTTGTGATAGTTTATTTAGATGATATTCTCATATACAGTCAAACAAGAGAAGAATAGTTAAGGTGTCTCAATATGGTCTTGAAAACTTTACAGAGAGAAAGGTTACTAATCAATTTGAAGAAATGTAGTTTTATTAAGAAATAATTGATATATTTGGGGTTTGTGATATCTGAGGATGGCTTAAAGATGAACCAAGAAAAAGTCAAAGCAATAGTAAGTTGGCCTACTCCAAGAAGTGTTTTTGAGGTAATAATCTTCCATGGTTTAACAAGTTTTTTTAGAAAATTTATCAGAAATTCCAGCCATATATGTGCTTCAATTGTAGAAGTTATCAAAGAAAACAAACAGTGATTTAGGTGGACAGAGAAAGTTGATTAAAATTTCATATTATTGAAGCAAAATATCACATAACAACATGTCTTAGATTTTCTAGACTTTGGTAATTTTTTCCAAGTTGAAACTAATGCTAGTGGGACTTCAATAGGAGTTGTTTTAAGCTAGGAACAAAGACCAATTGCATATTTTAGTGAAAAACTAAATGAGGAAAAACATAAATATTCTTCTTATGATAAAGAATTTTATGAAATTGTTCAAGCATTAAAGAAGTGGAGACATTACTTTATGCCTAAAGAATTTTTTCTCTATACTAACAATCATGCTCTAGAATTTATCAGTAGTCAACCAAAGTTAAATCAAAGGCATGCAAAATTGATCTAAAAATGAAGAAGACTTGAAATCTTGAAATTATTGCAAGTAAATGTTGTGTTAAAAGAAAATGGATCAACTTTGCAACACATTAATTAAAGGATTACTCATGCAAGATACAAATAGACAGTAGCATAATCAATGAACATAAGCACATAAACACATCAATTGATAAAGGATTTCACCACTCTCTTGGGCTACATCTCCTGGTCCAACTTCCAATGGATCATTATTATTAATTTCTCAAAGTGATAAAAAAACATGCCTTACAATGCTCAAACTGACCAACTGACTGCTCCAATGGCTTCAGAGCATCCAAAAACCCCTAGCTGGGCTTTTTCGGCACCTCAATCGGTCGAAAAATGAAGAAGTTAGGCCTCCTAGAAGTCCCCCCTTCAAGCTTGTTGTCTCTACATCTACAAAACGCACCCCTGTTTCATGAACCTGGCACACACGCAATTTAAAGTGTGCAAACCCAACACCGGGCGCAACCACACCAATGGTGCGAACTGTAGGACGGTTATGGGCGCACCAGCCCCTAACCGCCTAGCACCTGGGCACATGAGGGTCCATACGACCTCGCGTTATGGTAAAAGGGCTAACCGTTTTAAAACCGTTTGAACTTTCCCGCGCTCCGGTCGTGGTCATATGTATAAACCATACGACCGGCTCCATATAACTCTGTGCGCCTCCGTGTGATATATGGTCATATGTAAATAAAAAAACCACGACTATGCTTAAAACCCCGCGCTCGCGACATTGGTGGGTCTGGGCATATGGCATGGTCATATATACAAAACAAAACGACCGCGGGATGGGGCTAAGCCCCGGCCCGACCCCCCGCCAAATATCACATAATTTAAATTCAAATATATACCAATCCATATATATAACAAGGCATAAACGGTAGTCTGTTGGTCGGACAGACTTTGTGAAGGTGCTATGCGGTGGGGGAGGTTCGAGGGTCGAACCCCACGAACTCCAATATATTTTGACAAACAAAACAACAACAAAGGGGTGCCACGTGGCAGCCCATGACTGGGCCACGTGGCACCCAATCACTTGACCAAACAATGCCATGTGTCGCCTCCCAATTCGACCAATTGTCAGCCAATAAATGATTTCCACGTCACCTCTGCCATGTCAGCGTACGGTCGTACGACCCTGCCAAGTCAACTTGTATGGACTGTACGAACTGTACAGTCAGCGTCCTTTTTTGCTTGTTTGACATTCCGAACAGATTGCAATATCTCTCGCTCCCGACGTTCGTTTGAGAAGAAACGAGTTGCGTTGGGTTCGCAACGACAAGGCCTACGCTCTCGTCCGGTTTGAAGTGATTCCGAGCTGAATGTTTGAGCAAAATTTGATCCCCTGATCACACCTCCCCATTGGGAAGCTTTTGGACCTCCAAAAGACTATTTTCAGTCTATGTGAAGATGAGGGTATAGTTCCCTCACCCTTCCAACCTCAATCCACTTGGCTTTGCTTGGGTTCGTCCCTTTAAGAACAACTCGAAGATACTCCACATTTACTCGTTTTGAAGTTCGCATTCTCCTGTCAAGGATGGTGTCTTCATGCAGTTCGGTAAGATACTCTGGAGAAAAATCATCTATAGAAGGAATCTGAACATTCTCTCCTTGATCATCAATCAACGGAGGCTCATACAATTTCAAATTCTCAACATTAACAACTGCATACATCTACATATAAGGAGGCAAATCTAAACGAAAAGAATTATTACCAATCTTGTCGATAATCTTGAAAGGACCATATCGAATCGGTTTCAACTTTTTACCTTCTCCTTTAAGCCTCTCCTTGCTGATGTAAAGCCAAACTTCATCTCCAACTTGGAAACTGTGATCAACATGATGCTTGTCATG
>ML778948.1:160845-173420 GCA_009831015.1 Picea engelmannii
CATTACTTGAAACTCTGGCACTGGATATACAAAGCAATTGAGATCTTTGGCTAATTTATAGTGAATGAAATTATGAGTACTGCTAGAATCAATTAGGACTATTACCTTTTTATTTTTGATGTATCCTTCAATCTTGAGGGTTTTATGAGTGATAAGTCCAACCAATGCATTACACGATATCGTGGGAGTCAACTCTGTTACACCTCAATATTTCTCTCTTCGATAAGTGTTGCAAGTGTCACATGTTCCTCACAACTATTGCAAGTGTCACATGTTATTCACAAGTGTTGCAAATGTCAAACAAAGAATACTGTCATGATGACGACACTAAGGAGACACTCAGAATACCTCAGACACTTGATTTGGAGGAAGGAGAATGATCAACTGAAGTCAAGAATCTCTTGCCACCTGAAACGAGCTCTTAAACTAGGGTTTTGAGCGAGAGCACTCCCCTGTAACACCCTTAGGACCGCTGGCGCTCCCCCACAAGGTACTGAGGAGTGTTATAACACCAAATCACCCCTATGAAGGAGTACTACCCATATTTGAAGCGCTGACACTCCCCTTGAGCCTACTAGGGAGTGTTATAGCGCCCTGATGCCCCTTTTGAGGGAGCGTTGTCTAATCTGGGCAGTGGTTGATCTGTTGAGGAGAATAAGGGGAGGATATTTCAAGTTTGGAAGGCAGTTGCATTCGAATTCTTGGTTCAATCAGAATATCCCTGATCTAAGGAGGGAATTCTTCAACCTACCCTAAAGATACTTCAAGAGGTTAAGCCTCTCTTAACCTATATAAGCAGGCTCTATGATGGTGAAAAGGGGGAAGAATTGCAAGCATGAAACCTATGATCTCATAGGAAACACATAGTGAACTGGAGGAGAGTAATCAACGAAGCTTCCATCATCCAGGTCATGGATATTTTGAGCAAGGGTTAGACAAAGGGGACTTGACGAAGCTGTCACATTCGCATCTACGATTGTAAGTTATTGTTGTCATTGTTCTCATTAATATGACACGCTTGGCCTGTTTCTTTCTAGTTTGTGTCTAATATTACATGAACTTATCATTGATAGATAGATATGCTTTCAAGATAATATCAATAGAGTAGGAAGTGGTCGTACTGTTGTTTTGTCTACAGGGCTCATCGAGGAGCGAAAGATTAGAGCTCAACTCGGAGCGTGCAGGGACAAATGTCGATAAAAAGGTACTTATGTTCTCCTTCCTCCTCATGCATTAGTTGGTATAGATATGAAAGGAAGTCAGTGTCCACATTAAGCACTTTCTATCTTAGAGTTAAGAGTCTATCTCTTTGAGGCAATCTACCTGTCCGCAGGGAGATTTTCCTACAACAAAAACTGGCGACTCCATTGGGGAGTCCTCGAATCGAAACCTGTTTGTTTTGATTTCTCCTCAATAGACCTTGTCTCACACCTTGATTGTTATTAGACCTGGTTCAACCCTTTTTGATTGATTTCATGAGAAGATTGACTCCCTACCCCATCACACTCAGCTTGATTGACAAGACTAGACTACATTTTTTGTTTTTTTTTGACATTTTAAGAGATTTTTGAACTTGGCGCCCCTGTGGTTGTGTTAAAAAAGCGCCAGTGCTCCCTGACTAATTTTCACAGAGCGCTATAACGCTTGGTGTCCTTTACACCAGAGCGCTAGCCCTCTTTTGGCCAAAAAACTTTCCAGAATTGCTTGTTCAGGGTCTAATCTATGTGCTTCACTTGTTGATCCTCCCTGTGAGTCAATGCTTCTTCCTTTTCAACTTTGACATCCTTCCTTCTGAGGAACAAACACCTTGTTGTTTAGATTTTGTAGCCTTCTTCACTATTGTTTTTGAGTTTTTCTGCTCTTTGGAGTTTTGAAACCCATGCATTGTCTTTCTCTCCTTTTTGACTGAGCGAAAAACTCTGGTGAAGGACATTAGAAGCCTACGGATATTCTCATTTGGTTTTAGTTAAGGTCATTGTTCTTCAACATTTCTTTTGGTGTGAAGTTATTGATTTTTCTTTGATTTTTTCTTTTCTTTAGCTTCTTGGTTTGATCACAACGAGAGGGTGTATTGTTTGTATGAAACCTGCTTGTGTTGGTCTGATTTTCATTGATCCAAAAAGATAATTAGAAAGATGAGAGTTTTTTTGAATTAATCATTATTCACATACAAACAATAAAGAGACGTCTTCATGATTGATTTTGCATATTGGAAGGTATTTCAAAAGGTTTTAGCACTCTCTCTCTTAGGTATTTCAAAAGGTGTATTGTTTCCTTATTAGTGCTTGTTAGTGAAAAGAACTCTCTCTCTCTCCCTTAGATAGATGTTCATAAAAAAGAAATGACTTCTTATCATCTTTGATGAATTTTTGGGGATTGAGTCATCATTCCATCCATTTCACTTCCATGCAACCCTTTTGAGTAAATAACAGCTATAAAATGAACGCTAATTAAAAATTATTTAGAACATTTTCTTTTCTAGGATCCTCCACCAACAATAGACTAGGATTAGTACTTTGGATTAGGCTGTGAGCATAACTCTCCAAAGTTTCCAAAAATAAACATTAGCATCCTGAGCTAGGGAGAGTCAAATCCAATTATCATATAAGTCTGCCTGGGATCCCCCTCTCACACAGGGGTTACGCACGAGGTCGCATTCAGGAGAGATACGGAGATTATCCCTCCGCGGTTTGAATGATTGTAGTGGTCAGATCGTATTATGGGGATCGCTTAAAGGTAAATCCACAATTACTGAGTGGAATCCTTTCGAGTTGATTTTGGGCTAGATACCCTGCCCGTACGTTCGGATCGGACTATCAACTATACCCTCCTAGGGGCTGACTGCGAATTGGTAACCTTAGTGGCCATAATCTTTAGGGTCTTACACAAGGTGACAGTGAAGGGAAGTCTCACTGTACCTGGAGCAGACATTGGCGAAACTCACTCAGGCTCCTTGGAGGGTAAATACACAATTATTGCATGGAAGCTTGCACCAAGGTGTAAGTCCATTAAGCAGGTCGCCATTGAAACTGTTCCACCATATCCCTGCCCCTTCTTGAATTGATCATGCGACGTTGGATTTCATCACCAACTAGTACGATCATTGAGAGAAGGTCCTGTTTTCTTGGTTGTGATTCTTAGATTCTATTAGCATATGTTGATTCTTTTCGGTAGTTGGCCATAGATCTTTTCCGCTGGCTCTTTTTCGCCAACATCGACCCTCCACGCCATTCGTGGAGGCTACAGGGACTTCCTCCAGAAAATATGGAAGGGAATACCCCTTTACCCCCTCATTCTATGGAGGAATCTCCTCAACAGAGCGAGGTTCAGGACACTACAACTTCCCAAGGAGAATTTCCCACTCCTTTAGAGAATTTTTGAATTGTTTCAGAGTCTCCGGAAGCTTTCCGCATTCTGGAGGGGTATGAGCGACGTGTTCTCCAACTAAATTCAGTCGGTGAATTCATCGTCGTCAATCCTTCTGATATTCCGACTGGGTCTCATTCAAACCCTTTAGTTGATGACCCCTTTTGGACCGCAGACATTGTTCAAAGTCCACCACGCATGGTGCGAGATCTTTATGGAGCAAGAGTAGGTGTCGACGCACCTATCACCTAGATTGTACCCTTAAACCATTTTACCAGTACTACCATTTTTATGGACACACCGTCCATTGGTCCAAACACATCGTCCGTTGGCCCAAGGTCTACTTTTTCTCTCCAGACGACCCATTCTACAATGGTCCCTCACATTCCAACTATTCCCGCCGGTAATGTGGTGGTTAGCCAAGCTGCAATTGGCACACCAGTAACACCAAGACCCACATCATCACTCCCTTTTGGATACAGAGCACTGAATTTTTCCACTGCCACTACTACCCAAGTTATGCTGGGAAGTTCCATACCTATCCAACAACCCGGAGGGACCGGTCTTGGTGGTCTTAATCCATTCAGCGGTACCGGTCAATCATTTACGTCTGGTTCTCAAATTCTGGGAACTCTACCTCAAGCTAGGGGGCATCCTCCCAGTGGAGGACAAATTCCATTTGGAGGGAACTCTCATGCTGGGGGGCAGCCTCAATCCGGAGCCTACCATCAACCATACGGACAAAATGTGTCTACCACACCTAATCCATGGAATATCCCTTTTCCAAGAAACCCACAATTCTTGGGGGGACACAATTCGCAAGCTCCGCAACAACCTCCTTATGGACAAACACCAAATCCATCTTATAATCCTCAAAACCCATCCGGTTATCCTCCGCTCGCACATGTTTCTCAAAGCTCCTCAAACCTGTGTACACTAGTCAACACCAACCTTATACAAGAGGGCCCACTAGTTACAATTATCTGCATAACGCAGTGTATGGCCCTACTGGTGTCCCTATGCCACAACAGTATTACCCACAGGTTAACTGACAACTACCTTTCCTCACAACCCTGGACCTTCCAGAATTGTCTTGGTTAACGAATGATCCTATTTTTCATTCTCCGGTTTGGCCAGCTATTCCAGCTAAACTTCCTTCCGATATTCCAAAATTTGATGAAAAGTTCGGAGAAGACCCAAACAACCACGTGATTACTTTCCATTTGTGGTGTTCATCCAACTCCCTCATGGACGATTCTATACGTTTGCATCTTTTCCAGTAAACGCTTACGGGTTCTGCCGCAAAGTGGTATATTGAACTACCACGCGCTTCTTTTCACAATTTCAACTCCCTCGCCATGTCCTTCCTCACACATTTCCAACTACCCATTCGATACAAGACGGGTATTGAACTATTGACCTCCCTTCGTCAGACAACCTCCGTACATATCTTCGATCATATTCATGAATGGAGACGACGATGAAGGCTAATCAAAGCGGTCATTCCTGACCAATTATTAGTGGAATGGTTCACTAAATCATTGTTACCCCAAATCGTTCGTGATGTTTCCATGGGTGGTGTAGTTACCAAGGAAGAAGCTATTGCTCGGGTTCAGTACTTAGATTTGGTTTATTCACAATCTGGTACTCTGTATGAGTTGATACCGAATTCTACCCATGCCACTAATGATCCATCCAAACCATCGTCTACCTCGCATGCAGATGGATTTATTGGCTCCGTCAAAACCCAATCTACTTCCCAGTCGACTGGAACAACTCAGCAGCCCGCTTCGACGACTGCTCCCAGTCTGACTGCACCCTCTTCTACCCCCCCTTAAACTCAGGTCTCTGAGGTGAATGCAGTCCAATCGACCCCTTCACAACAACTTGGGGGAAATAAGAAAGCGAGAAATAAGCCAAAGAAAAACAAGAGCAACGAACAACCAAAAAATCAACCGCAAACCCCTGCTACCGGAAAACAACCACAATGAAAAACGAAATTCCCATGTCTCATTTGTGGTGATGATCATTACACTCAAGACTGTCCACATCGCGATGAAGTGGCCAAAATTTTTAAGGGAAATTCACAACCCGCTGTGCTTACTCAGCCTTTTCTACAGCAACAATATTTGGTTGCTCAAACCCCCACTACAGGGGGCAGTTCCAACCAATCCCATGATGAGGCCTCGACAAGTGCCCACATTTACATGTTTAATGGGATTAATCTGACCACTCACACTATGACATATGACACACCAGTTAAACTTGATAAGCCAAAGACTACTAATGGTTCCTCACCGGACCCATTACCATATTCTGTTAGTCCTCCGTCTTCTAGCCCTCCATCCGAGCCACTTCAGATTGAGAAACCTTTGTTTCACTCCGTTTTACGCCCTCCTAAGAGAACTATCTAGAAATCTACCTTCAATCCTAATTCACAGGCTACCCAAAACTACAACATTGTTGAAGATTTGGCTCAAGCACCATGTGCTATGTCCGCCTTGGAATTTCTACAACACTATCCCAGCCAACATAGAACACTCTTAGCTGCCATCGGTGCTTTCGATCCTGAGTCATCAAATAACCTCACATTTAATCTAGATGATCATGAACCCCGACTCTCTCACCAACTATATTTTCAGATTGATGTTGTAGCCTCTAGTTGTGTCATGTCTCTAGCTTGTTGGAAAGGCTTAAAATCACCTGCCCTTAACAAATCCCCTACGATGTTACGTGCTTTTGATTGACGAGGTTTTCATCCTCACGGACTGTTACAATCCTTAGCTGTTCAGTTGGGCAGCAAAACTGTTACCGTTGATGTCAAGGTGGTCGATGCCCCCCTCGATTACAACCTACTACTTCAAAGAAGTTGGTTCTATTCTATGACTGTCATCGCCTCGTCGGTGTTTTGATGTGTACAATTCCCCCATCAAGGCAAAATTGTCACTATTGATCAACTTGATTTCTGTACACCCGACGCTCGCGCCCTTGTCACCAACAACATTCCTTTTTTGGGAGATCACCCAGTTACGTATGAAAGCATTGGTGTTGGCTTATTGAAATATTCTAGCGTCATGGGTACCTTCCCTACACCACTTCCACCCACCACGCATCATATTTCCGCTGTCAATATGATTTCGACTATGCCTTATCAATCTTTGGAATCATTTGATCCTTGGATTGTACCTAGTCCTCTGGAATTCAATGTGCTCGGTGACACTATGCCACTTAGCCCAGCCGAGGCCGCATACGTAGCTATTCAATCTACGTCCCCCTCTCCGAAAAACCCACATTTATTGGCACCTGATGCCTACTCGATGCCTTCATGGTCGGATTCCCTATCATCTGCAATCGATTACATTTCCCAAAATTTCCCTTCTGACGAATCTATTGTGGAAATGCTTAGTATTGACGATCTACCTTGGGATGACAACCATCATCGATCCTATTTTCTTCCGCCTCTGGAAGAAATTCACCAAGACATACACTTTGTCTTCCCTCCCGATGTTACCGATGCTCTGCAATCTCCCATCCTCACACAAGATACTCTCTCTGAGGGGAATATGGGTAACATCTCTACTACGATCGTTATTGATATTTTGATCAAAGAAGGTGTTGTGGAAAACATTAACCTCGGTGCTAATTGCACACCTGAAGAAGTGGTCTCTTAAACCTCTCTGTTTAAAGAATTCCGCGATGTCTTCGCTTGGAGCTACGAGGAAATGCCAGGGATCAACCCTTCGATCATTGTACACAAAATCAAGACTTACCCTGGCACGAAACCTGTTCGACAAAAACTCTGCCCGGTTCATCCCAAGAAAATCGCAGCTATAAAGGAAGAAGTTGAGAAACTTCCAAAATCTGGCTTTATATATCCTGTCCCTTTGACAGAATGGGTCTCCAACCTTGTTCCAATTTCCAAAAAACAAGGAACCATCCGTGTTTGTGTTGACTATCGGGATCTCAACAAAGCTTGTCCCAAGGACAACTACCCTACGCCCTTCATCGACCAAATCATTGATAATTGTGCTGGGAGTGTAATCTTCTCTATCATGGATGGCTTCTTTGGGTATAACCAGATTAAAATCTTACCTGCTGATCAACATAAAACAACCTTTATCTACCCATGGGGAACTTTCGCCTATCAAAAGCTACCTTTTGGTCTCAAAAATGTTGGTGCTACTTTCCAGTGGGCCATGTCGTACACTTTCGATGATATCAAGCATATCGCATAACCTTACCTCGACGACTTACATGCCCACTCATCCAATCGATCTGATCATGTTGATCACTTACGGCCTATTTTTCTTCGATGTTGGTTCTACCGTATTCGTTTGAACCCACATAGTGTATTTTTGCTGTCGAATCCGGTCGACTCCTTGGTTTTATTGTCTCTAAAGACGGTATTAGGGTGAATCCCTTAAAGATTAAGGCCATTCTAGCCTTACCCCCACCTACCAATTTAACCCAACTCCAAATTTTGCAAGGCAAAGCAAACTTCCTTCGCCATTTCATTTGCAACTACACTGAGATAACTAAAGGATTCATGCGGTTGTTGCAAAAAAACACCCCTTTCATCTGAGATGACATCGCTCAATGGTCATTTGATTCTCTTAAGCACGCCTTGACCCATGCACCTTTGTTGCAACCTCCAGAGTATATAAAGGACTACATCCTTTACTTAGCCGCCTCCACTTCCACTATTGCAATGGTGTTAGTTCAAGAGGACCCCAACGGTGAAGAACATGTGATCTATTACCTGAGCAAGAGTCTATCTGGACCTGAAATCCGATATTCACATGTAGAGAAACTGGCTCTGGCATCCGTCATCGCTGTCCAAAGATTCTGCCATTACATCTTACAACGCACCACCACGGTGATTGCAGACTCAAACCCCATGGACCATGTCTTGACACGTCAAGTGCTTGGGGGAAAATACTCTAAATGGATCGTCATCCTTTAGGAATTTGATCTTGAATTTACAAAGTCCAAAGCCAAGAAGTCCCTGGTGTTTGCGGAGCTTATCTGCGATCTCCCTCGTGTTGATGAAGACATCGAACCTAGAGATTCCCTCCCCGATGAAACTCTTTTCCTCATCAACACCTATGATCCTTGGTACGGAGACATCCTCCTTTACCTCCAAACCCAATGCTTTCATCCTAACACTTCCCGTGAAGAGCGTCGACATATTCTCCACCATTCTCGTCGTTATCTTATCATCGGCGACACCCTGTATCGTCGTGCTATTGATACTTGTCACATACCCACTGATAAAAATCAAACTTTTTCATTGATTCCTCAACAGTCAGAATCCCCGAAATCCTACGGGGCTTAGCACAGGCTAGCTCTTTCCTTTTTCCACCTCCATGTGATTATAGTTCATGATTATGAGCCGAATCAGCATGACGTCTTTTCTCACTTCGCGACTCGGTGCTACCAGAATGTCGAGTCTCTCGACATTGAAAACCCCAAAGCATGAGACAACGAAATGTCGAACCCTGACGGGGTTATCGAGGGGAAAGTTTCTCTCTTGGGGACTCGTCTACGTGACCCTGTACTGTGCCCACGCGCTTAAGCCAACCAAGAGCTTAACATATTTTCACGATTTGGGAAATCTCTATACACGACTCCTACCCTTCCCCATTCAAACCCCCGAAACTTTCGAGGTCTCCAAAGTTTCCCTCCAAAGGGAGATCGACGGTCGTAGGCCTCCCCTGATCCAACGGTGTAGATCCTTTCGGGGTTTTGGTACTCGGGAGTTCGAAATGCAACGACTCCAAGACTCTTCATCATCCAAGTCTCCGAATTGTGATATGGAAAGTCATGTAAGAGATCGAAGGCTCTTAGGAGCATGGATCCAACGGTCCACGAGATTTCGAGTATCGAGATTTCGTGACTCACGAAGGCAAGGTTTCTTGCCTTTTTGAATCCCCGGATGCCAAAACGCTGAAACGTCGACCGGTAGCCACGTGTCCCTTCGATGGACAGCGGCGACCCTCAACCAAGATCGACGGTCATGGTCTTTTTGGGATGATCAACGGCCGCGATCAAATCCCGTCTTTCCTCAGTCTTAATCACACCTCACGCCATTTTGAGGCTTCGGTGATCGGGATTTCGCGACTCGCAAAGACAAGGGTTCTTTGCCCTTTTGTTTTCCGGGTGCCGAAACGCTGAAGCATTTACCAACGGCCACGTGTTCTCTATAGATGGACGGTCCAGGTACTTCCATGGACCATGGGGTCTATGGTCCCGATTCCTTCGTCTCTTGCAAAGGAAAAAGGAAGGGGTCATGGAATTATTGCATGTGTCTCTTTCTTAAATCAAACGATCGTTACAGACCCTGGGATCCTCCGAAGGGATCCTTCTCATGCATCGCTTGCAAAGGCAGAGAGGGGTCGAGGAATCATCATCCACGTATCCTCCCTCAGATGAATAGTCCTCGTTGTTTCACGATTTCGCGACTTGCGACTCCCAGTGATGCAAATCCTTTGTCAACTCGAATCCCCAGTATCCGAAATACCGATGGACTCTCGATCTCCGCCACGTGTCCTTCACGGATGGATGGTCTAGATCTATATTGGGATTTTTATCAAGCAGTGTCCCAATCTCTTGTCATCAGGACTCTCAAAACCCCGAACTCCGAATCCCCGATACCGACTCCTCTTTCGGGACTTTCGCCCTTGTTCCCGAGGGCTTAACCCTCACGCACCTCCTAACGGATCCAACGGCTATCGGGCTCTCTAGCTAAGATCCAATGACTCATATCAGTCCCACGTCGTGTACTCTCTCACTGCTCTCTGGATGGAAAAAGAAACCAACGGTCCAGATACTTCCATAAACCTTGGGGATCTACGGTCCCGATTTCCTCGCTATTCATGAAGGTAGAGGAAAAGGGGAAAGGTATGTAACACCCTTGTTTCTTTCATCAATCTAACGGTCGTGAATGACCCGGGGATCTTCTGATAGGATATCGTCCGTCGATAGATACTTATCCCTACACTGCTACTTCGAGATTTTAAGAGGGTCATTCCTCCTCGTACAGGGTTGTTAAGACTCACACATTCAAGTCCTCTTTCCAGGTTCTTGGTAAACCTCTCCAAGGAGGTAATTTCTGTGAAGAGATCTATTCTGGGGCATTCCTAGAGATAGATAAGGAGAAACAAATTCCCGAGAACGGACTTGAAGTCTGACTTGTTTCAACTTATGCATAATTAAATTCATTTATCAATCATAAGCCAATTCATTCATTTGTTGTTATAAGCATATATCTACCCTTTCTTATCAAAACACTGCACAGACATTCTTATACTGTAACCATTCACAATTTCACAGTTCATGAGCATATATGTCAGCATATGAATTTCAAGATGCAAATGTAAAACGCTTATCAAAGATAACACCAGAAGTGAGTGCAACTGCTAAGAGGGGTGCTTGTTTCCACCCAACCGTAGGCTTAGCAACTCCCAGCGGATTTACCACTAGCCACCCCCGAGCTGAGACCACGATGCTATGAAACTGTGTCTCCGTTTTCCAGTGACCAGAAGTGAAGGTTGCAATCTTTCCTCTCTACTATCACTCACTCTGCATAATGCCAGAGTTCTCCCCTCGCGTCTTCCCCCACAATCGCTTCTACCCCCATGCCTTATCCTCTTGCAAGGTTGTGTGTGGTGTGATTACCCTCGTGTTGATCAGGCCTGACGGCTCTACAGATAGGCAGTTCACCTCCCCATCCCTCATTAAGCCATCAACTTTCCAGCCTACAAGGCATTAAATTCAGGGCCAACGAGCCACTTTTGGTTCTGTGGGCCAGTGGAGTCCAAATACGATGTTAATTCTCGGTGGAAGTTAATGCCACCTTTCTAGGCGCCCTCCACTGCCATCATGGTCTCTTTTTATGCACATCCCCTCTCAGTAGTCTTGCAATAAATTCAAAATGTTATTCACATTCATTGACCTTTTCCTCAAGGTCCATTTACATCACATATTCACATTTATGAGTTTTCCATAGTTCTTGGCCAGTCCAGTTATATTTACAAGCTGGGGGAAACAAGGTGTTACAATTCTCTCCCACTTAAAAAGGAACATCACCCTTGATGTTCTTATCTACTAACATAAATGGTATGTGCAGAAGT
This sequence comes from Picea engelmannii, assembly GCA_009831015.1. Classification (NCBI taxonomy): domain Eukaryota; kingdom Viridiplantae; phylum Streptophyta; class Pinopsida; order Pinales; family Pinaceae; genus Picea; species Picea engelmannii. Next base: position 172,344 of record ML778948.1, read on the forward strand.
AAATAAAATCGGATATGCCTGTCTCATGGCATCCTCCATTTCCCATGTAGCCTCATCTGGACCAAAAATCCTCCACTGCACCTTGACCTGTGCAATGGTTCGGTTCTGAAGAGGGGTTTCCTTTCTGTCCAATATGCATTGGGGTTCTGGTAGAAATTCTCCCTCTGGTTCCACCTAGATCAAAGACCAGTCAATTATATGATTAGCATCATGTACATATTTCTTCAATAATGAAACATGGAAAACATTATGTTCTTTTACTGTGGGAGGAAGTGCTAGTCGATAGGCTACAGGTCCCACTCTATCTAGAACCTCAAAGGGTCCACAATACCAAGGTGCCAACTTGGCACAAGCTCCCATTTTCAAGGAACTCCTTTTGAGCTTAATTCTGAGATATACATGGTCTCCCATTTTGAACTCTCTTGGAGTTCTCTTTTGATCAGCATAACTTTTCTGTCGGTTCTAAGCGATCTTCATATTTTGTTTTATCTGATTCACTTGCTATTCCATTTATTTCAACATATCGGGTCCAATAGAAATCCTATTTACAGGGTTACTCCAGCTGACTGGAGTATTACACGACCTACCATAGAGGACCTCGAAGGGACACATCTTTAAGGATGCTTGGTAGCTGTTGTTGTAGGAAAATTCTACCAATGGCAGGTAGTCTTCCCATTTCTTGGGTTGATGCATTACATGCATCCTTAACATATCTTCTAATATTTGATTTACTCTTTCTGTTTGTCCATCGGTTTGAGGGTGATAGGCGGTGCTGAACAAAAATTTAGTCTCTAAACCCGCCATCAGTGATTTCCAAAAATTGGAAGTGAATTTTGTGTCTCTGTCCGATATTATCTCCCTCGGCATACCGTGTAGTCGGAATACCTCTTTCATGAATATCTGGGCAATATCTATCGCCTTGCAGGTTGATTTAATGGGGATGAAATGAGAAGACTTGCTCAGTTTATCCACCACTACCATAATGGCGTCATTCTGTTTGGTTGAAGTTGGCAATCCAGTGATAAAATCCATGGAGATGGTTTCCCATTTCCATTCTAGGATGGGTAAAGGGTGTAG
>ML778948.1:174491-186863 GCA_009831015.1 Picea engelmannii
TAGATTAATATGTCATCAATAAAAACCAGTACAAATTTATCTAAAAATTTACTGAGTATATTGTTCATTAAGCACATGAAAGTGGCAGGGGCATTGGTTAACCCAAATGGCACTACCAAAAACTCATAGTGACCATACCGTGTCCGGAAAGTGGTTTTATGGATGTCTTCACCCTTAATTCAGACTTGATGGTATCCCGACCTCAAGTCAATCTTTGAGAAAATAGATTCACCCCCTAACTGATCGAATAGATCATCGATCCTGAGCAAGGGGTATTTGTTCTTTATGGTTACTTTATTAAGTTGTCTGTAATCTATGCACAGTCTAAGGGTGCCATCCTTCTTTTTCACAAACAGGACTGGTGCTCCCCATGGGGACACACTGGGTTTAATATAACCCTTATCCATCATTTATTTCAATTGTAATTTGAGTTCAACTAACTCAGGTGTGCTCATCCGGTAGGGTGTTCTAGACACTGGCACCACTCCTGGTGCGAGCTCTATCGAGAAGTCAATGTCACTTCTCGGAGGTAGACCCGGTACCTCTTCCGAAAACACATCTCTATATTCTCTCAGGATAGGGTGATCATCTGAGCTTGGTTTAGCGCCTTCGATGGTTTTCAACACCTGTATTTCATATAGGGGACATCCATTTCGACAATACTTTCTCCATTGCAGGGCTGATATTTGTCTCACCGAGACCGGTTTTTGGATCCCTTGGAGGGTTATCCTTTTTCCTTCTTTGCTCACACATTCTAAGGTTTTATGGTAACAGTCCAGTTTGGCTTTATGGGCAGCCAACCAGCCCATACCAATCAATAGGTCGTATGATCCTAGGGGTAATACATTAAGGGTTGCTTGGGTGGGGATTTCACCCAACATTAATTGGCAGGCTGGTATGACCTCTACTACCTTTCTTTTGGTGCCAATAGCTAACTGTACCAACCATGGCTTGGTTTGCCTCTGTGGCTGTAGTTTACACTTATCAACAACTCTAGGGGCTATATAACTCAAATTTGAACCAGGGTCAATCAACACAGACACTAGATGGTTGAAAATCATACCTTCTATTTCCACCACTGAAGCTTGGTGGTCAGCTTGGTTATTATCCAAGGCTGCATAAATCCGTGGAACACTCCTTGCCACATCATTGACTATGGTAGCTTCCTGAATGTTATAGACCTTCCGACTGTTTTGTTGTTGGTGTGGACAGTCTCTCAGGAGATGCTCTTCTCCACAACCCCAACATTTCAGAGGTTCTCTCTTTGGGTTATTAGTCTTCACTGGTATAGGTATAGAAGTTTTATTTCCGTCATCGAGGGAAAGTTTTGCTGGAGTGCACTCCGAGATGGAAAGTTCATTCTGGGGTTCTTTTTGTAGTTTTTAAATCCTGAGGATTTGCTCCCCTTTTTCTAAAATTTCGAACCACTCTTCTTTTTCCAGTCTCCACGAGACTCTGCCTGATGTCCATATTGTTCATGACAATATGTTTCCTTTCGTATAGTGTCTTCTAAGGTCTTTGGCTCGTCAAATTCAATTCGGTTACGGTATTCCTTGGGTAACCCACTGATGAAGCGTTGGGCCTTCGCCTTCTCTGCTTTGATGTAGGGTACATATCTCAATAAGTCAAGGAATTTGTTGAGATATTCCTCTATAGTGAGTTGTCCCAGTTTGAGTTCATAAAACTCTTTAGCCTTCTCGTCAAAATACTTTTCCGACAAATACTTCTTTCGAAAGTATTTTTCAAACTGTTTCCAAGACAGGTCCTCCTCGCGGACCCCTTTCATATTCTTAAGATCTTCCCACCAGATGGAAGCCTTTTCATTTAGATTGAAAGTGGCCACTCGGGCCTTCATATTCTATGAAAAATCATCGACTCTGAAATATTTCTTCAGTCCAAGTAGCCAGGCCTCATCTTCCTCTCCCTTCTTTATCTCACCGTCGAAGGAGGGAGGTTTGGCCTTTATGAATTCTTCAAATTTATGACCCTTGGAAGTCTTTTGCTTATTCTATTTTCTTTGAGAATAGGAACTGGTCCTGCTGCTGGAAGAGCCTTCTGAATCGCCATATCCCTTCTCAGTGGAATCATCTGGAACTGGTCCTTTACCTCTGGGGTGGACCTTTCTTGATGTGCTTCTCTCAGTGTGGCCCATGACACGACCATGATTCTGCATCTCAGGTTCATGCTGCATTTGTCGCTATAGGTCGGATAAGCTATGTAGTAGAACTGCATTAATTTCGGTTTTCTTTTCTTGTTCTTTCATCATCCTTTAATTATCAGCCTTGCAGCTTTGCAATTCAACCATGAGACTCCTCACAGTCTCAACTAGGTCTGGAGGGGTTCCTATTGCTCTTCTTTCGTCAGACTCTTTGTCTCTGTTGTGGGAGCCTTCTCCCACCTCTTGGTGAGTCACCATACTCTGCGTTTGTATATTCCCGCGGTGGATCGTCCGCTTGACAGAAAAGACAAACGCTGGTTATTAGTCAAGAGTTAAATTCATTTTTATAATTTGCGCATAAATTTATAACTCTTTCACATGCATACATAGTCAGGTTCTCGTTTCCAAGTTTTAATCCTGGACAAAAGAGTTACGTTAGGGGGTTACTCTTCATAGGAGTACTTCGAATGGAGTTTATGCGCGACTTGTGCATGAGCCCAATCAGGCCGAGTGTTGTAACCATGCTCTGATACCACTTTGTCACATACCCACTGATGAAAATCAAACTTTTTCATTGATTCCTCAATAGTCAGAATCCCCAAAGTCCTATGGGGCTTAGCACAGGCTAGCTCTTTCCTTTTTCCACCTCCATGTGATTATAGTTCATGATTATGAGACGAATCAACATGACGTCTTTTTTCACTTCACGACTCGATGCTACCAGAATTTCGAGTCTCTCGACATTGCAAACCCCGAAGTGTGAGACAACGAAACGCCGAACCCCGACGGGGCTATCGAGGGAAAGTTTCTCTCTTGGGGACTTGTCTACGTGACCCTGTACTATGCCCATGTGCTTAAGCCAACCAAGAGCTTAACGAATTTTCATGGTTTGGGAAATCGCGATACATGATTCCTACCCTTCCCCATTCAAACCCACAAAACTTCCAAGGTCTCCAAAGTTTCCCTCCAAAGGGAGATCGACGACCGTAGGCCTCCCCTGATCCAACAGTATAGATCCTTTCGGGGTTTCGGTACTCGGGAGTTCGAAATGCAATGACTCCAAGACACTTCATCATCCAAGTCTCCGAATTGCGATATGGAAAGTCATGTAGGAGATCGATGGCTCTTAGGAGCATGGATCCAACAGTCCATGGGATTTCGAGTATCAAGATTTAGTGACTCACGAAGGCAAGGTTTCTTGCCTTTTTGAATCCCCGGATGCTGAAATGCCGAAACGTTGACCGACAACCACGTGTCCCTTCAATGGACGACGACGACCCTCAACCAAGATCGATGGTCGTGGTCTTTTTGGGATGATCAATGGTCGCGATCAAATCCCGGATTTCCTAAGTCTTAATCACACCTCACGCCATTTCGAGGCTTCGATGATCGGGATATCATGACTCGCGAAGACAAGGGTTCTTTGCCCTTTTATTTTTTGGGTGCCGAAACGACGAAGCATTTACCAGCGGCCACGTGTGCTCTATAGATGGATGGTCCAGGTACTTCCATGGACCATGGGGTCTATGGTCCCGATTCCTCTGTCTCTTGCAAAGGAAAAAGGAAGGGGTCGTGGCATTAATGCCTGCGTCTCTTTCTTAAATCTAACGGTCGTTACAGACCCTAGGATCCTCCGAAGGGATCCTATTCATGCATCACTTGCAAAGGCGGAGAGGGGTCGAGAAATCATCATCCACGTGTCCTCCCTTAGATGAACGGTCCTCGTTGTTTCGTGATTTCGTGACTTGCGACTCCCAGTGACGCAAATCCTTTGTCAAATCGAATCCCCGGTATCCGAAATACCGATGGACTCTCGATCTCCGCCACGTGTCCTTCACGGATGGACGGTCTAGATCTATATTGGGATTTTTACCAAGGAGTGTCCCAATATCTTGTCATCAGGACTCTCAAAACCCCGAACTCTGAATCCCCGATACTGACCCCTCTTTCGAGACTTTCACCCTTGTTCATGAGGGCTTAACCCTCATGCACCTCCTAATGGATCCAACAGCTATCGAGCTCTCTAGCTAAGATCCAATGACTCAGATCAGTCCCATGCCGTGTACTCTCTCACTACTCTCTGGAAGGAAAAAGAAACCAACGGTCCAGATACTTCCACAGACATTGGGGATCTACGGTACCGATTTCCTCGCTATTCACGAAGGTAGAGGAAAAGGGGCAAGGTATGTAACGCCCTTGTTTCTTTCATCAATCTAATGGTCGTGAATGACCTGGGGATATTCCAACGGGATCTCGTCCATTGATAGATACTTATCCCTACGCTGCTACTTTGGGATTTTAAGAGGGTCATTCCTCCTCGTACAGGGTTGTTAAGACTCGCACATTCAAGTCCTCTTTCCAGGTTCTTGGTAAACCTCTCTAAGGAGGGAATTTCTGTGAAGAGATCTATTCTGGGGCATTCCTGGAGATAGATAAGGAGAAACAAATTCCCGAGAATGGACTGGAAGTCTGACTTGGTTCAACTTATGCATAATTAAATTCATTTATCAATCATAAGCCAATTCATTCATTTGTTTTTATAAGAATATATCTACCCTTTCTTATCAAAACACTTCACAGGCATTCTTATACTGTAACCATTCACAATTTCACAGTTCATGAGCATATATGTCATCATATGAATTTCAAGATGCAAATGTAAAACATTTATCAGAAATAACACCAGAGGTGAGTGCAACTGCTGAGAGGGGTGCTCGTTTCCACCCAACCATAGGCTTAGCGACTCCCGACGGATTCACCACTAGCCACTCCCGAGCTGAGACCACGATGCTATGAGACTGCGTCTACATTTTCCAGTGACCAGAAGTGAAGGTTGCAATCCTTCCTCTCTGCTATCACTCACTCTGCATAATGCCAGAGTTCTCCCCTCGTGTCTTCCCCTGCAATCGCTTCTACCCCCACGCCTTATTCTCTTGAGAGGTTGCATGTGGTGCGATTACCCTCACGCTGATTAGGCCTGATGACTCTACGGATAGGTGGTTCACCTCCCCATCCCTCATTAAGCCATCAACCTGCTAGCCTGCAAGGCATTAAATTTAGGGCCAGCGAGCCGCTTTTGGTTCTCCGAGCCAGTGGAGTCCAAATACGGTATTAATTCTCGGTGGCAGTTAGTGCCACCTTTCCAGGTGCCCTCCACTGCCATCGTGGTGTCTTTTTTTGCACATCCCCTCTCAGTAGTTCTGCAATAAATTCAAAATGTTATTCACATTCATTGACCTTTTCCTCAAGGTCCGTTTACATCACATATTCACATTTATGAGTTTGCCATAGTTCTTGGCCAGTCCAGTTATATTTACAAGCTGGGGGAAATAGGGTGTTACAATACTATCCTTCGATGATGTATGATTCATGAGGAGGCTGAACGCGTTCTGAACAATTGTCACCTTGGCGCCTGTGGCGGTCACCTTTCTGGGATGGACACAGCCCAAAAAATCCTACGTGCCGGCTATTTTTGGCCCTCGATTTTCAAAGATTGCATCGAGGCAGTCAAAAAGTGCCCACCCTGCCAAGTTTTTAACAACAAGGCATGCACCCACCCTACTACGCTGCACCCCATTTTCTCCATCGGCCCCTTTGCCAAGTGGGGTATCGATTTCATGCAATGTAAGCCTACCTCAGCTGAGGGGCACAGTTATATAATCATCGTCGTCAACTACTTTACAAAATGGGCTGAGGCTATGCCTACCTTTCTGAACGATGGTCGTACTGCAGATCTATTTCTCTTTAACCACATCATAACTCATTTTGGTGTACCACGTGCCATTGTCACTGATCACGGTGCACACTTTAAGAATGAGATGATGAGCGAATTGCATGTCAAATTGGGTTTTCGCCATGAAAACTCATCCCCTTACTATCCTCAGGCCAACGGACAAGTTGAGGCCATCAACAAAGTCCTAAAAACCATGATTCAATGCATGGTAGGGGAAAACAAGACATCGTGGCATCTACAAATTTTTTCCACTCTCTAGGCTTACCGTACTTCCGTGAAAACCGCAACTGGATTTACTCCTTTCCAATTGGTGTATGGCATCGAAGCTGTTTTACCAATTGAGTGTGAGATTCCATCTCTCAAACTTAAAGTAGAACTCCTACCCCATACTTCTGTCGAAGAAGAACATTTCTTATATCTATCCAAACTGGATGAAACACGTCGTGATGTCGCTTTCGTTAACGAGGCACATCAGAAATGGATTAAAAATCAATACGACAAATCCATCCATCCTCAGACTTTTGTAGAAGGAGACTTAGTCCTCGTCTATGACCAAGCTCATGACAAATTGGGGACAGGTAAGTTAGAACCTCTATGGCATGGCCCTTACATCGTGAAACATGTTCTACACAGAGGCGCCTACGAATTAGTAGATTATGATGGAATTTCCCTAGGAGAGCCCCAGAACGGGCTTTACCTTAAAAAGTACTATGCCTAGATCACCCAGCATGTGTACTTTGTACATTATTGTATTTTAGTTTGGTGTGTCTATTTCTTTCACGTGCTCGAGTCTTTACATTGCCACTCATAACTGTGCCTTGTGTTTTCATGCGCAGATGACGTCTTCCTTTCCTATCTTTTTCGGGTTTGTGGATGGCGCTAGTCGACATACCCGGAACATTGCTTCGACAACATGGGTTATTTACCAATTTGACAAGGTGGTGAGTTCAGGAGGTATTTGCTTAGGACCAGTGACTAATAACATGGAAAAATATCATGTTGTCATCGGACTTTTGACCCAAGCCTCCTCCCTAGGTATCTCTCGTATCATTGTTTACTTAGACTCCCAACTCGTGGTCTATCAACTCAATCGAATCTATGTTATCCGTAATCCTATCCTGCTACGTCTCCACCTACAAGTTCGCCGTCTTGAACGAATGTTTGATTACATTGAATACAGACACATTCCAAGAGAACTCAATAGTGTTTTGGATTCGTTAGCTAATTACATCATGGATCGATATCTCGCCCATATATAAGATTTCATAAAGGAAAGCAAAATTGTACATCACATGTAAATTAAAACACATCACATCATAGGCATCATCATGTACAAATCATTTGGCATTGTAAAAACTCATAACTGTATATATATACATAGCGTGACTGAAATGTTTTGATTACATTAAAAAAACATTTAGAAGAGCAAAATTTTGGGTCTTTACACCCATACAACATCGCCTGACAAGGCATACAAAAATAAAATCACCAGAGAGACTCTAATCTCCCTGCACTACATTGTGCTGAGAGTAACATATCACTGCATGCACTACGTGTCTCAGTAGAGAATTGACATTCTCTGGCACTCCCACAGTGTGCCTCTATAGATGTAAAGGCACTTCTCCCCTCCGTAGAGGAGGAATGCCCATCGTGAGGCCTTGGAGGTTTCTTTCAACCTCCCGGAGACCTATCACTGGTGCTCCCAGATCTGCTGCAACCAGAGCACCCCCACGACATCCTAGTATCGGTATATCAGCCGAGCGCACTACTCCCTTGTCTGCATGTTGAAAACAATACATCTTTTAAAAAGCTCTTCTACATACCCAAAAAAATATATATACATTAAAAACTTAAAAAACAAAAACTAGACAAGGTTTTTCTCAGTCTCTTACCTGATGCATCCCAATCTTCCCCCGCAGGTAGAATCAAATCCATGCTCCCGCGGAAATCCACCTCAGCATACGAGAAGTATTCTATCCATAGATACTGTCGTCTCTGCCAAGCGAAGAATTCGCCAGTGAAATGGAACTCTGACTCCGCTACTAGCCTCAGAGACAGACTAGTCCACCTCTCCATCCGTGGTTCGTCTGCTGGTCGCACTGCCAGTGCTATCTGAGGCTGCATCTAGGGAATGCGCTCAAAGAAAAATGAGACCAAAAAAGAGCCATATCCGAACTGTTTCTACCCCATCCTACACCGCGAAACTTGTTCCTTCACATTCTGAAGGAACCCTGCGCTCCAGTTGAACAGTGTTGGCTCCAAACATTGTACGCCATAAGCCACCTACGATCTTGATTCCAGATGTGCTCTAGTACTTCCCATCACGCTCGTGATGGCAAACAAAATGGACCGGAGGGGTAACTCTCGGATATCCTTGATAGGGATTCTACCCCCTACCAGTCTTGCTCCTGGGACACAATGACGTGCTAGATACACGCCCACTTGCTCAGGAAGCACCCTCTGCCCAGAAAAAGATATAGGAACCCCTCTTTTCGAGAGGCCAGTCAAGAAATATATGTCTTCCAACTCGATGGTTAGAAGCTGTGTTCTGATCCGGAATCCTTGCTCCGCGACATCCCATAAGCCGATCATGTGCTCAAGCAACAAAATCTCCTTCTTCATTTTTTGCAATTTGAAGAATTTCAGTAAGCCACAAGCTCTTAATGCGGCCCACGTGCAAGGATTCCGCAAGGCATCCAAGTCATCAATCTCATTCTCTCGTTCTTTCCACTCGATCATGGTCGCCGAAATCACCTACAAACAAAAAAAACAAAGAATTTCATTATTCAATGTTTTTGGCAATTTCGGAAATTTCATACACAATTTAAAAACTTGAAATCTCATGCCCACATTGTTAAAAAAGACCACGCCCTCTTTTATAGTCATCACGCCCTCCCTTTACCATTCAATAATCATCAAACAACAATGAAACATTTTAATTAAGATGATGTCCATAATGGCTGCGTGGGCGCATTTTTTGAGTTTTCTATGACTTCTTTAACAAAAACGACCCATCCACCCAAGTGTCCAAGTGTTGGCATGTTGGCTATCACTTTCTAAATTTTTTTTGCACAAAGAATGTCTTACTCCCATCGTTGTTTATGGAGGTTGATTTGATCTTTTTTGGAGTGACCTAGGGCTTCACTTTTTAAATTAAATGTTGCTATGGAAATGAATACTGAACCATGCAATTGAAAGAAGGAGAGACAGAGATCTACCTGGTCCAAACAACAAGAGAAATGGTCAACCGTAGCTCAGGTATCAAGCAAAACAAGATCCACCTCCAAAGTGAGAATCTCCACTGCTACAACTCATGCAAAATGAAATGGTAAATGAAAATTTTCTTGTGTTACTATTTATAAATTTCCATTTTTATAAGGTATAGTTATTTATGGGTTTCTCTAGCAACATAATGGCTTCACTAAACCACTGGATTGCAGTGTTGACATCGCAGGTTTCTGAGCAGTTCTGATTCATTTGTTTACCTTGTCACATCCATGAGCATAGTCTTAGTTCATTTTCAAGCTCAAAAATATGAGAACGCATTGGGTAGAATTTTATCTCTTTTTAGGACCCGCATGGACACACTAAAAAGGAACCCCCTGGAGTCATATTTAAACTCTTTTCAGACTCTCTAAATATGAAAAGATCATCGAGTGACCTTGCTTCCTTTCACACTCGTTAAAAGGTTTGAAAGAGCGTCTTTCGAGCGATAGTTTATCTCTTTTTCAGTCTCGTTAGACTACTGTACGAAAAAGGAATTGAGAGAGTTCTCTTTTAAGTGTTTTTACAAACTCTATAATCTTGAAAAACCTTCAAGTTTTCTATCATTGGACTCGCTAAAACACACATCGATAGGCCCATACGGGATCGAACCCTTACTTCTTCCAGTTTGTTAAACAAAGGAAGAGGAACTTACCGAAGGTGAGTTATATTGAGCATGTGTTATCCTCCTCGAGCTCATTAAATAAAAAAGAGGTACTCGTCTATTTGGATGGGGGAAAATTTGAAAGAAGCAAGCCAAGCAATCTCTTGAGAACATTACCAAGTAATTCTTAGAGTCGCCCTTGAACATGACACTTTTTCATATGCACGCATTATAACCCACTGAACCTCTGCACTGAGCCAATCCTTTGAGTTTTTTCACTCCTTTGGGTCACCCGACGCAAGTCACAGCATCCACTGCATTATAAAGTTTTGGTCCTTGTCATGTTTTGCTATTGTGCCTCAATGTTCAAGGGAAGTATCTTCCTCTAGAGTCATCCATCCCAAATATCTTGTCTCAAAACCCATGTCAGTCCATGTTCATTTGATCCATCAATTACATCTCTATGTCCATTTCGTGTCGTTGATGGGGGATACATCAAGGCCCTCCTTCGATGAGCTTATTCCTGTCGACCTCAACACATTATCCAGGAATTAGGCTTAGAAACCAGTTAGTACTTTGGAACCTGTATGCCTCAATGGCAGGCCTCCTTACATTTGACAGTAGGTTTACATCATCAACCTCTGATTGGATGATTCCATGGATGTTCGACTCCAACTCATCCATTCACATTCATTGGAATGTACTAGGGTACCTTGGGAATCATTGACATTAATGGTGATCTCCCTCGCACTTGTTAATGGTTTACACCATTGACCGGTAATCAAGTGGTTTCTGCCATGTTCGACCTCAGAATATCTATTCACATGGTTAGATTTGTATCACATTGGGATCGGTAAGAAGACCCTGGGTTGAGTGATCACTTTGATATGTACCTTGCCCAGGTTGCGAAGGAGTTTCTCTTGGACAAATGATACATACAATGTTACATAGATCCACTTTGTATTGGTAGTGGCTATGTCTTGTCATCTCGTAGATCCGCTGTGTATTCTTCGTGGCTACGATCAGTTCAGGTCATCAGAGTATATATCCACATTGTATCTTCAGTGGCTATACCTGTTTATCAATACAATTATGGATCCGCAGTGTATTTTATGGTGGCCATATCTTGCAAGTCTTGATCACCCAAGCATAGGTATGCCTGCCTTGGGTTTTGAAACATGTCATGATATTTGTTGGATGTTTGTTTGCAACTTCCGTCAGGTTCTCCGAGTCTATACCCTTTCTTGAAAATCTACAAATCATTTCAGTTATCGGTTCGCATCTTCTAACTTCATACTTTGGGGGGCAATCTGTTACACCTCAATATTGCTCGCTTTGATAAGTGTCACAAGTGTCGCATGTTCCTCACAACTATCGCAAGTGTCACATGTTATTCACAAGTGTCGCAAATGTCAAAAAAAGAATACTTCCATGATGAAGACACTAAGGAGACACTCAGAATACCTCAGACACTTGATTTGGAGGAAGGAGAATGATCAACTGAAGTCAAGAATCTCTTTCCACCTGAAAGGAGCTCTTAAACTAGGGTTTTGAGGGAGAGTGCTCCCCTATGGCACCCTTAGGAGCACTGGCGCTCCCCCACAAGGTACTGGGGAGCATTATAACACCAAATCACCCCTCTGAAGGAGAACTACCCATATTTGAAGCGCTAACACTCCCCTTGAGCCTACTAGGGAGCATTATGGTGCCCTGATGCCCCTTTTGAGGGAGCGCTATCTAATCTGGGCAATAGTTGATCTGTTGAGGAGAATAAGGAGAGGATCTTTCAAGTTTGGAAGGCAGTTGCATTCAAATTCTTGGTTCAATCAGAAGATCCCTGATCTAAGGAGGGAATTCCTCAACCTACCCTAAAGATACCTCAAGAGGTTAAGCCTCTCTTAACCTATATAAGCAGGCTCTATGATGGTGAAAAGGGGGAAGAATTGCAAGAATGAAACCTATGATCTCATAGGAAACACACAGTGAATTGGAGGAGAGTAATGAGTGAAGCTACCATTATCCAGGTCGTGTATCTTTTGAGAAAGGGTTAGACAAAGGGGACTTGACGAAGCTGTCGCATTCGCATCTACGATTGTAAGTTAGTGTTGTCATTGTTCTCATTAATATGACACGCTTGGCCTGTTTCTTTCTAGTTTGTGTCTGATCTTACATGAACTTATCATTGATAGATAGATCTGTTTTCAAGCTAATATCAATAGAGTAGGAAGTGTTCGTACTGTTGTTTTGTCTACAAGTCTCATCGAGGAGTGAAAGATTGGAGCTCAAATCGGAGAGTGCAAGGACAAATGTTGATAAAAAGTTACTTCTGTTCTCCTTCCTCCTCATGCATTAGTTGGTATAGATCTGAAAGGAAGTCAGTGTCCACGTTAATCACTTTCTGTCTTAGAGTTAAGAATCTAGCTCTTTGAGGAAATCTACCTGTCCACAGGGAGATTTTCCTACAATAAAATCTTCAGATGAAATTGCTTCTACGTTTTCATCTTGAGATGGTTCTTGTTCTTGTTCTTCTTCCTCTTCACAATCTATGTAGAATAATTTCTTCTCACCACACTTATGTCCCTTACTGTACTTGTTGTCACAATTAAAGCATAA
>ML778948.1:200661-258065 GCA_009831015.1 Picea engelmannii
GTGGAGGGCGCTGTGAAAATGTGTGTCTCCAAATCGGTGACTACCACCTAAAATCCCATATGTTTTCTATCGACATGGGAGGTTGTGACATTGTGTTGGGTGCAGACTGGCTAAGGACTTTGGGTCCCATTCTCATGGATTTTTAAGGCATTAACCATGCAATTCGACTAGGAAGGCCACCAATATAAATTCCAAGGCATCACGGCTAGTTCACCTGAGGTCATTAGTTCCCATCGCATGGAAAAGATGCTCAAAAAAGGTCATTCTGGTGTCATTGCCCAACTCCATGCCATACAAGCAACAGAGACACCCCCGGTGCCGAAAGACCTCCAAGCCCTCCTTTCTAAACACCAAATGGTATTTTCCACTCCCCAAGGACTCCCTCCTTCCCACGATGTTCATGATCATTCCATTCCCCTTGTACCCGGAAGCCTTCCTCCCAATATCCATCCACATCGCCACCCCTTTTCACAAAAAAATGAAATTGAGAAAATGGCCCAGGAACTCCTTATTGTAGGTGTTATCCGCCCTAGTATGAGCCCTTACTCTTCTCCTGTAGTCATGGTCATGAAGAAAGAAGGTTCTTGGAGACTGTGTCCTAACTTCCGTGCCCTCAACAAACTAACCATTAAAAACAAATTTCCCATTCCTTTCATTGATGACCTCCTGGATGAATTGAGTGGTGCCCAATTCTTTACTAAACTTGATCTTCACTCGGGCTATCACTAGATATGTATGAAGGAGGCAGACATTCCCAATATGGCCTTTCAAACTCATGAGGGCCACTATGAGTTTTTGGTCATGCCCTTTGGCTTGTGTAATGCCCCCTCTACCTTCCAAAGCCTCATGAATCATGTCTTCCGTCCTTTTCTCCGTCATTTTGTATTAGTTTTCTTTGATGATATCCTAATCTATAGCAAAACTTGGACAAACCATCTTACTCATGTGGATCAAGTTCTCCATCTACTCTCTCAGCACAAACTTTTCCTGAAATAGTCTAAATGTGCTTTTGGTGCCGCATAAGTAGAATACTTGGGTCATCTGGTTGGGAAGGATGGCATCAGGGTGGATCCAAAAAAGATTGAAGCTATGCAAGACTGGCTGCACCCAAAGACTCTCAAAATCTTGCATGGATTTCTGGGCTTAACAGGGTATTATCGCAAGTTTGTTAAAAATTATGGCAAGATTGCAACACCTCTCATGGATCTCCTCAAAAAGAACTCTTTCACTTGGACTCTAGCCACTAATCAAGATTTTCAAACCTTGAAGACAACCATGTGCACCACCCTGGTTCTGGTGCTTCCTGATTTCACAAAGACCTTTGTGTTGGAATGTGATGCCTCAGGGAAAGGAATCAGTGTTGTCCTTATGCAAGAGGGTTTAACTTTGGCCTTCACCAGCAGGCAACTATCTGAAAGGAATCTGGGCAAACCCATCTATGAAAAGGAAATGTTGGCTATTCTGCATGTCGTTGATCTATGGCGCCCTTATCTCTTGGGGAAACGTTTCCAAATTAAGACAGACCATCAAAGCCTCAAGTACTTTTTGGAACAGTGCATTTCCTCCCCGGAGCAACAAAAATGGGTGAATAAGCTCTTTGGATATGATTATGAGATCATTTACAAGAAAGGGAAAGACAATGTGGTGGTGGATGCACTCTCTCGAAAATATGAAGAAGAAGGATCCCTTTTTTCTCTTTCCTTCATTTTACCAGATTGGCTCCAAGCTGTGCGCCAAAAATGGCTACAAGAACCTAAAAGTTTTCATCTGATCCAACAATTGAAAACCAATGCTAAAACTCCCCCAGGTTACTCTTGGATCCAGGATGAGCTTCGATATAAAGGGCATTTGTATTTAAGTAAACAATCAAAGCTTAAATCCACGGTACTTTCTGAGCTTCATGCTACACCCACAACATGGCACTCTGGTTTCACCAAAACCTATGACAAGGTCAAACGTTCTTTCTTCTAGGATGGTATGAAACAGGACATCCGTAATTTTGTCACTGAATGTGAGGTGTGTCAATGCAACAAGGGAGAAACAATCAAATCTCTGGGCACACTACAACGGCTTCCGATTCCACCTGCTATTTGGAAGGATATCTCTATGGAATTTATTACCGGCTTACCCAAATCAGGAAATAAATCAGTCATAATGGTGGTTGTGGATCGCCTTTCCAAGTATGCTCATTTCTACGCTCTTCAACACCCATTTACTGCATCCATAGTGGCTCAAATTTTCATGGACCAGGTCTTCAATCTTCATGGCATGCCACACTCTATTGTTTCTAATCGTGACCCAACTTTCACAAGCAATTTTTGGCAAGAACTATTTAAGCTACAGGGCACCCAATTGCATCTAAGCACAACTTATCATCCCTAGATTGATGGTCAAATGGAAGTTGTCAACAAGTGTTTGGAAACATATCTAAGGTGTTTTTCCTCTAAAAAGAAAAATCAGTGGGCTCAATGGTTACCCCTAGCTGAATGGTGGTACAACACTTCCTACCATACAACTACACACATGAATCCTTTTGAAGCGGTATATGGACATAAGCCCCCTTTAGTTCTCTCATACTTATTGGGTACCTTGAAGGTCCAGGCGGTTGACCAAACACTTACAGTTCGAGAGGATATTCTTCGTACCCTTAAAGAGAACTTGGTCATGGCATAGAATCGCATGAAGCAACAAGCAGATAAAGGTCGCTCTGAACATCAATTTGCAGAAGGGGATCAGGTGTTTCTGTGAGTGAAACCATACAAGAAAACTTCCCTCAAGGCCGAGCAGTGCCAGAAGCTAGCACCCAAATTTTATGGTCCTTATACAGTTCTCAAGCATGTGGGACAAGTCGCCTATCAGTTAGCTCTACCCAGTCAATCAAAGCTACATCCTGTTTTTCATGTTTCATGCTTAAAGAAGGTGATTAGAGCTAGGTGCCAAATTCAAACCAACCTTCTCGAGTTAGATGAAGAAGGATCCATTTGGTTACAACTAGAATCATTTTTGGACCAGTGGGAGCGTCACCTACGTCAGCGAACCATCAAGGAAGTGCTAGTCCAGTGGAAAGATACAACTCCAACAGATGCCACTTGGGAACCAACTACCATTCTACAACAGTTTCCACATCTCAAGCCTTGAGGACAAGGTTGTTTTTAAGGGGAAGGACATGTTAGGGTCCTAACCTGGACATAGGTAGATCAATATATTCGGATGTAATAAAGGTCAATATTAATAAGGCCTTTCAATAAAATAGAATAAGGTGGATGTAAGCAGACCTAATAGAAGCTTCCACTTCTAGAAGGATCTTCCTCTAGATGCTTCTCTTGATAGACATATTTAGTATAAATAAGGGTCGAGGGTATGAAAACCCTAGCTTGGAGATTATTGTAATAGAGCGCTGCTTGACTAGAGGTTTCCCCCTCGAAGAGGCCCGTGAAAATTACTTTCTGAATCAAAGTGCTATTTCTGTTGTTGTTCTTATATCATTTATGTGTTATTGTGGAGATTATGTTGGTTATATTACTGTTATTCTACCATTTCTAGCATTTTATTTTTGTTCTGCATACTTTTTATATCTAGTATATTACACACTCATGCCTATCCCCTGGCACTGTCATACCTCCCTATCACCGCCTGCCATGTGTATCCCACTCCCACTTTGTGTCACATATTCCTTTCACCTCCTCCTTTCGCTTCATGACACATGTCATCATGTTGCTTCCTCCTGTTTTGTTTTTGTCCCCACTGTGCCTGCCACCGTAGCCTCTCCTCTGCCTCCTCGTCACCTTTCCATGCCACATCGCCATCCCACCTTCACATCTCACCCTCTCACCTATTAACAGGTGTCTCACGCGCCCATTCCATGTCACCTCCACCATCATATCCATGTTTCCCCTCTTGACCAATCACACTCCTCTCCCTTTACACTTCGACCCACGCTTTCCCAGTCATTATGTGCTCTTTCTTCCTTCCACCTGGCCCCCGATCATGTGTTGTAGCCTGCTGATCCACACCAATCACCTTGCCAACTCCTCCTCACCAATATTCACGTCTTCCTACCATCTCTTCGTAGAGGTCCAACAAAGAACATGTGGTCTCAGTCAACATTGACAGACCATTCACAATGACAGGTGCCACGTTTGACTTATGTCCACTCCGATCCCAATGAAGCAGTTAATGGAAACAAGGAAGGTGGTTGAGACATCGTATCCTTCCATAAATAGAAGGCTAGAAAGGGACAAATTGTGAAAGTGGATTGTCAGTCCATCCTGAAAGAGATCACGTCTGACAGAAGACTGGATGGGTAGTCTAACCAATGTCAGCATGCACAACCTGTTAGAGAAGCTAATCAACGCAAAGCCTTGACCGCATGCCATGATCGCGTCTCAGGAATTTGGAGCCAATTCTAAGTATATGTAGGCATTTTTTCCATTTGTTTTAGTGTCGATGGTAGAGCTAAGCTCCTGATTGTAAATTTTTAATGAGACTTATGGTTCTCTGGTCATACGTGTAATTTGAGACCTTTTGTTTAATGACAGTCAAATTTTTGTTCCATCTCTTTTACCTCTAAGACTGAAAGACTTGGGCATGGATGATCCAATCGAGTTGTTGTACCTGTATTGTGATATATGTTTGATTGCAGTTTTTTTATAGCGTTTTCAACTTTTTGAAGTTTTGGATCCAAGAGGATCTTGTATTTGAAGATTTTCCTCCTTAGGCTGCTGGAAGACCGGATGTCCATAGCAAACCTTTACACTTTCTCCTCAAATGTATTCCTCCTTCTCACCCTTACTTCAAATTACTGTCTAAATTTAGATCAAGACCTCATATACCTGTGCATACTAGCCCAATTTTCTGAGTTAAAGCGATATCATCTTGAGTTTGCATCCATTAGACCCTCCTTAAATTTATTCATTATCACATAAAAACTGATGGATACTGGGCTTACCTCTTCCGCAATCCAGAGGTGACTTCTAGTGCTAACATTTCTGGAGCCATTTCCAAGGACAAATTGAAGATTTTCCCAGAGATTGAACGACAAATATTATTGATTTTGAAGGTGCATCAGAACTCAGTACATTGAATATTGCAACTGTGCACCTGACGACTCCGTTGTTATGAATCCACTGTTTTAGCTGTGTCTTCCAGAGGCAGACACAGGAGGTCTACTCCACATCTTCCTCTAGAAACACCTGAAGCTGACCTAGATAAATTCATCAGAAGACGAAATACCCCTTAGGAAGGTATTTCGGCTATTGAACCAAGTATTTATGATTATTTTCACCATCCTCTTTTAGAAACTCCAATACTTGTTTTTCATTCTCTTGTTATACCATCTACTCCCGAAGTTTAAAGTTTGGGTGTGTTCCTGCTGATTTATCTCCTCCTGGTCTAGGATTGGAGGGAGAAAGTGTTGTCACTCATATCTCCCATGAATTTGTACCATGGTTTAAACCCATGACCTCAAAAGAGTTTCTCACTCTGGTTTTTACCACTCCTCCCTCTATTAGATTCATTTCATTTACAAAAATCCAAACCTCTTCTCCCTCGAGCCCTATGACCTTTTTCCCCAACACTCAGTTGGTCCCCTTTTCTCCCAGAAGAATAGTTCCACTTTCTCCAGTCCAAGCTCCACCTCCTCTTGGTTCTCCTCTAGATATCATCACTATGGTAGGTGCCAATCTTCCAAGGAACATAATGGATGCCATAGTGGCTGCAAGGTATACCCCTCTAGTCTTGCCTTAGCAGATGAATTCTCTCCCTGCTCAAGATTACCTAAAATACATGCCCAAATTCATAGGAGAAGAAGACATAACTGTTGAAGAACACCTTGCTACCTTCTACAGTTATGCAGACAATCTAAATATTGAAAATGAGGATGTGTGGGTGAGAGTCTTTGTCCAGAGCCTTGATGGTGAGGTTAGGAAATGGTTTAGGGGATTGACCCTTGGATCTATTGTTGGGATTGAGGCTTTGGAAAATGTTTTCTTGAGACAATGGTGGGATTAAAATGAATTTATGTATTATATTACAGAGTTTGGGTCCCTAAAGAGAAAAGAGGGAGAATTCGTCTCTGATTTCTCCAAGATATTCAACAAAATGTATAACAAAATCCTTGTTGAGATAAAGGCTACTGAAGCCTCTGCCAAAATTACTTATGCTAGTGCTTTCGACCCTGATTTTTGCCTCCTGTTAAGAGACATAAGAGCTACCTCCTTGGCTCATATGCAAGATGCAGCCCTCGAAGTAGAGTCCAATGTGTTGGCAATTGATAGACTTAGGAATAAAGTTGATAGAGACAGAGAAAGGGGGATATCTAAAGCATCAACCTCTAGTTCCTCTACATCCCGCCTCAAGTAGATGAATTGACCAAGCTGGTGAAATCTCTTTCGGAAGAGATGGAGAATATAAAATTTGAAGGGAAGCAAGCTTATAAGAGTGCCTAGAATGTTGATAATAGAGGCAATTCCAGAAGACCTAATATTTCCTTTCAGATACTCCCAAGAGAGCCTCACATCAGAGAGAGGGATGATCATAAAATCCATACCCCTCTCCAAAATAACCTTGTTGTTGATGCAGAAGGAGAGGAAGAAGAGATTTAACCTGAGATCCATTGCCTTGGATACACCTCCCCATTTCCCCATATAACCCAATTCGCATATGAGGATTCCCTCATGGATGGCCAAATAAATGAGCTGAGTAAAGAGGAGAAAGCCAATAGTAGTCCAAATAAATAAAACCTAGGGTCTAAGAAGAAATAAGGGAAGTCTAACATCCCTGATCACCCTTCCAAAGTAGAGAATCTTGCTAAAGACATTGCGAACGGAAACAAAGAAAAGAGAGAGCATAATCCCTCACCAATAGCCAAAGGTCTTGTCCCATAAGTGAGGGAAATTCTGAATCCCCCCTCCTATTTTAGCTTTGAGCATGATATCCAAAAGAGTAGGATCCTTGTACCTCTTTCAGAGCTAGTCAAGAATGAAGATTTCAAAAAATCCCTCTCTAAACTTTTATAGTCCGAGCCTACATCTCACTCCTCAGACTCAGTAAATCTTCAGGATGAAAAGCCAACATTCATCTTAGGTCCCATGATAAAAGATAGAGATGATTCATCTCCTCCCTTCTATACATCTCTGAACATACATGACAAGGTGATGCATAATTGTTTGATGGACTCAGGGGATTCTCATAATCTCATGCCCAAATCTGTCATGGATAAACTTGGCTTAGAAATCATAAAGACTTACCATGACTTGTATTCTTTTGATTCTAGGAAAGTGTAGTGCCTAGGGGTCATCAAAGATCTGGTTGTGACCTTGTTTCAGTTTCCCATTAAAAGTGTGGTTATGGATATCGTGGTGGCTGATGTTCCCCCCAAGTTTGGCATGTTGTTGTCAAGATATTGGATAAAGAGACTTGGGGGAACATTGCAGATGGAATTCACATATTATACCATTCCTATGTTCGGAGGGGAGCATAGAAGATTGTACAAAGAAGATCAGTTGGCCTACATTATCAGTGATGAATCTGACCCCACCAACCATCCTATTTTTTCCCTTGATACTGATTTAGGATCCATATTGTTGCAGCTCACTGATGCCCCTGAACCCCCTCTCAAAAACAGAAAACAATCCATTACTCTCTCTAAAGATTCTCCTCCAATTACCTCTATTTGGAAAATGTTCTTTGATGGAGCCTCTTCAAGAGAAGGTGCTGGTGTCATATTGGTCTTGGTTTCACTTGTTCAATAAATTGTATCTCTGTTCTACAAGTTAGAATTTGAAACTACCAATAATGTGGCAGAGTATGAAGCTCTTGTTTTGGGTTTGAGGGCTACAAAAGACATGGGAACTAAAGAGATATCATTGTTTGGGGATGCCGAGTTAATTTTCCATCAGATCAAGAATATTTATCAAACTAATCATGCTCAACTTAGAAGTTACAGAAATGAAGTCTAGGATCTTGTTGACAGTTTTTTCTTAGATTTCAACATTTCATTTATTCCAAGGGAAGAGAATGCCATGGTTGATTCTCTGGCTGTCTCAACAAGTAATTTCAGAGTCCCCTTGCCACCTAAGCTCAAGTATGATGTAGAAGTGAAATTCAAACCCTGTATACCTGACAATGTTAAACATTAGAAAGTGTTTGAGGATGATCTTGAGATCAAAATATTCCATGAGACTATTGATGAGTTTTCTGCATTACACATTGACCAAGATCTCGATTCTGAAATAAATCCTCATGCTGATGTTTTTATTAACACAATTGCTAATCATCATATTGTCCAGTTACCTAGAAATCACATCCCAAAGGGGATAGTTTCATTGGAAAGATTGTTCGACATAAATGATGTGGTAGTAAAGTGTGAAATTTCAAATGATGATGTTGATGTAGCTGAGTGAAATATTGGCATAGAAGATGACCCAAAATCTGTCAAGTTGTTAAGCAGCTTGACGAGGGAGAAAAGGGCTGAGTACACTAAGATATTAAGAGAATTCGCTGATGTTTTTTCCTGAACCTATGAAGACCTTAGAACATACAACACAACTTTCATTGAGCATAAGATCCCATTGAAAGAAGAGGCCAACCCATTTAGGAAGAAATTAAGACAAATAAATCCTATGCTCCTAGCTATTATGGAAAGGGAGGTAAAGAAGCTGCTAAATTCCCAAATCATTGTCCCTTTCTAATATTATGATTGGGTGGCCAACTTGGTCCCTGTAAGGAAGAAGAATGGAGAAATCAGACTCTGTGTTGGTTTCAGGAACCGGACCAGAATCTCTAAGAAGGATAATTACCCTTTTCCAAAGATGGAACACATATTGCAGAGGGTGACAGGTGCATCCAGGATTTCCATGATTGATGGATTTTCTGGGTACAATCAGATCTTTGTCCTACCTGAAGATAGAGAAAAGACAGCCTTCACCACTTCTTGGGGCACATTCATGTCTGCCAAAATTCCCTTTGGATTGATGAATGCAGGAGAAACCTTTTAGCGAGCTATGGACATCGCCTTCATTGGAGAAAAAGATAAATTTGTAGTCATCTACCTAGATGAAATTATAGTTTTTTCTAGGTCTGATAAAGAACACTGTCAACATATAAGAAAGGTCTTCTCAAAATGCATAAAATTTGGTCTCTCCCTCAATCCCCAAAATTTTATATTTTCTATGCAGGAGGGAAAACTATTGGGGCACATAGTATCAACAGAGGGGGTCTGGATTGACTCAAGCATGGTAGAAGCTATTCAAACCTTGTCACTTCCCATAACCAAGAAGGAAGTCCAGTCTTTCTTGGGAAAAATTAATTTATTAAGAAGGTTTGTTTCAAGTTTTGTTGAATTGGTGAAACATATCACAACCATGCTCAGGAAGGGGAATGAAGTGAAATGGACTGTTGAGTCTAGAGTTTCCTTTGACCAAATCAAGAAGGCATTGAATGAGGCACTTGTGCTCATCATCCCTGACTACTCCAAGGATTTTCTGATTTTTTTCCTTTGCTTCTTATGAGACAATAACAATTTTTTTATTGCAGAAGAACATTGAAGGGTTGGAGAAGCCTATTTCATTTTTCAGCAGAGCATTGAAAGATGTAGAGACAAAATATGACATCTTGGAGAAGTAGGGATATGCTTTGGTGAAATCCCTCAAGGCCTTCAGATTTTATGTTCTGCATACAAATATCATTGAATATGTTCCTTATGTAAGTTTTAAACCTGTGAAGTAAAGCAATGCATATATATTCTTAAGCAAAACAAAATTTAATCAATGGCTCATTCACATAGTACATAGAGATTTATACCAGAAACCCTCAACCGGAGAAAACCTTTCTTATATTCATTATATCGAATTTCACCATTCACTATACAATATATACAATGTTTTTAGGTATTCCATAGATACCAAAACCCTAATCCCTAACACCGATATTATTTTTAGTAAACCGCTAAAAATAGAAAAAACCACCCAAAAAAAAAAATTCGGGGCGCTGCCCCGGGCTACCACCCATTGCCGAATTCTATGCGTAACCAAGGGGGGGCATACCTACCCCCCCCTGGGACCCCCCTAGGAAAGGGCCCGATGCACATGGCACAAACAAACCACTAGTGCGAGGGATCGTCAAACGCAATTGTCATATCTGACGTGCCCCCACACACACACATGCAAAGAATATGACACATACCCAACATTCTCCCACTTGTTGTTTTCTTTTCACCCAGGGGTCCAGGGGATTATATAGTCAAAAATCTAGGGCAGCGATGCCCATTATTACTCTACACTAGGAGAAATTTTCTGTGCTCACAAACTTTGTCAATGAATCTGTAACATTCTTCAAAGTGTCAACCTTTTCCGACAACACCTTCTTTTTCTCAACCATGTCTCTCGCAAAGTGATATTGAACATCAATATGCTTTGTATTCGAGTGATAAGCTGGGTTCTTTGCCAAGAAGATTTCACTCTGACTGTCACAATCTAATCTCACTGCTTGTTGTACCAACCCAATACCTGAACACAATCTTTGTAACCATACTGCTTCCTTGCTTGCATGAGTGGTTGCCATGTATTCAGCTTCTGTAGTTGAGAGTGCCACTACAACCTGTATTTTTCTCATCCAACTGATTGCTCCTCCAAATAGGTTAAACACATACCCACTTGTATATCTTCTGTGATCCAGATCTCCAGCTCAGTCTGCATCAACAAAGCCATGTATGTCCACCACTTTGTCCAATCCTGGTCTTCCTTGGTAGCATAATCCATAACTGGTGGTGCCACAAAGATACCTAAATACCCTCTTTACTGTTGTCCAATGCTCCTTCCTTGGTTTTGACATATACCTACTCAAAACTCCCACTGCATGTGCAATGTCTGGTCTAGTACAAACCATTGCATACATGAAACTGTGAACTACACTGGCATACAGAACATGGGACATGCCCTCTTCTTCTTCCTGTGTCTTGGGACACTGATCTGCAGATAACTTTACACCTATGGGAATAGGAACCTTGACCGGTTTACTTCCATGCATATTAAACCTTTGCAATATCGTCTCAACATATTTTCTCTGATTCAACCAGAGTTTCCTGTTTTCACGATCTCTTTTAATCTCCATTCCCAGAATGAATTTGGCAACATCGAGATCCTTCATGTCAAATTTGGAGGATAGCTGTGATTTCACCTCCTTGATAACATCCATGTTATTTCCTACCAACAACATGTCATCAACATACAACACTACATAAATGAAGTGATTACCAACCTACTTGGAATATACATAGTGATCATCCCTACTTCTTACAAATCCCAATCCAAGGATGTATGTGTCAAACTTTTGGTACCACATCCTAGGTGATTTCTTTAGACCATATAGTGATTTCTTTAGCTTACAAACCAACTCTTTCTTTCCCTTCACTACAAATCCTTCTAGTTGCTTCATGTAGATTTCTTCTTCCAGATCCCCATGTAGGAATGTTGTCTTCACATCCATTTGTTCCACTTCAATATCAAAAGCAACAACAATAGATAAAAGAAATCTAATAGAAGTTAACTTAGCAACAAGAGAAAAAATCTCACCAAAGTCAATTCCCTCTACCTAGGAATAATCTTTTTCTACTAACCAAGATTTGTATTTCTCCACTTTACCTTGTGCATTAAACTTCTTCTTAAACAACCATTTTCTTCCAACAAATCAGCTGGCAACTCAACTATATCCCATGCCTCATTCTTATCCAAGGCATCCATTTTTTCAACCATGGCCTTCTTCCATAGTTTACTATCCTCTGAATTCACTGCTTCCCTGACATTTCTGGGATCATCATCAGTAACAGATAAATAAAAAATGGAATGAAAATCAGGTGGACTATACCTTTCTGGTTGTCTTCTATCTCTCACTGATCTCCTCAATACCGGGGTATGAGGTTCTTCTTCTTCTTCTTCTCCTTCCTCTTCTTCTGATGATTCAGATTTTGCATCATCCAACTCAAGCTCTATTTTCTCAAGTTCGTCTTGTGTTGGTAGGAATTCCTATTTGGACACATATTTTACCTCTCTGAACACAAAATCTCGACTGTAAATAGTCTTCTTGGTTTCTAGGTTCCAAAGTTTATAACCTTTCACACTATCTTTATAACCAATAAGGATACACTTTTCATCCTTTTTATCCAACTTACTCCTATTTTCCTTTGGAACATGTATATAAGAATCACAACCAAACACTCTAAGATGTTGAAGAGAGGGTTTCTTTTGAGACCATACCTCATGTGGAGTTTTATCATCCAACGCTAATGAAGGTGATCGATTGACCAGGTAACATGTTGTACCCACTGCCTCTGCCCAGAATTGTTGTCCTAACGCGACACCATTGAGCATGCTCGTTGCTTTTTCCATCAGCGTCCTATTCATCCTTTCTGCAAATCCATTTTGTTGAGGAGTGTATGGAGTATTGTTTTTCCTTTCTATACCACACTTCTTATAGAATTCTTCAAATTCATTTCCGCAGAATTCTCCACCATTATCTGTTCTCAATACCTTTATTTTCTTCTCTGACTGATTTTCTACCAGAGCCTTAAAYTCTTTAAATTTATCAAATACCTCAGATTTCTTTCTAAGAAAATAAATCCATGTGTTCCTTGAAAAATCATTTATGAATGAAACATAATACACAAATTTACCTAGGGATGGAACAAGAACAGGTCCAAACACATCACTATGTATCAACTCTAAGATCCCCTTTCCTCTTGTAGCACCAGATGGGAATCTTACTCGATTCTGTTTACCATATATGCAATGTTCAAAGAAATCAAAATCCAGAGTGGAATTAGACATACCTTCAACCATACCTTTACTGTGTAGTGTTCGAAGCCCTTTTCTCCAATATGTCCCAGTATTTTATGCCACAACATGGTCTTCTTTTTAGGGACGATATTGGTCCTGTATTCTTTATTTGTCTTCTCAAGGACAACAAAACTGTTACACCCATTAGTATAATTTCTTCCCAGTAACCTGTACATAGTTCCACACTGAACTCCCCTCATCAACACCATTTCTCCTCGTACCATCTTGCAAGTGTTCATTCCAAATACAGTATCCACTCCTGCATCATCCATCTTGCTTACAGATATTAGGCTCCTGACTAGTTTTGGAATGTGAAGAACCCCAGGGAGAGTTCTAATCCTTCCATCTTTTAGCAGAAACTTAACCCTTCCACGTCCCAAGATTTTTTCTATCGAGTCATCTCCTATGAATACATCACCACCATCATATTTTTCATATTCAGAGAACCATTCCCTGTGAGGAGTCATATGATATGACGCACCTGATTCGATAAACCATACATCATGGTCTACATGTGTACTTGTAGATGCTAGGTAAAAATCACCTCCTTCTTCAGTGGAGGTGTTTTCCTCTGTGGAAGAGGTACTATCAGATCCCTTTGGTTTTTCAACCTTCTTAGACTTGCAATATTTCTTATAATGCCCTGTTTTACCACACTTCCATCATTTCCTCAAAGATTTTCCTGGAGACTTAGATCTACCTATATATTTAGATCTCCACCCCTAAGGCTTACCAAGGTTCCTGTCTTGGGTACGCCCTCTTACAAATAAAGAATCTGTGTTGTGACCATCCATGCTTTTTAGCCTCATCTCTTCAGATAACAAGGATGCAACTACATCCTCATACTTCAATGTAGATTGAGTGTTACTACCTATTGCTACAACCTGATTATCCCAAGTGTCTGGCAAAGAACATAACAAAGTAATAAACTTATCTTCTTCTGTAATCGTAATATTAACAGAGCCAAGTTGACTTACCAGAGTATTAAAGGCATTTAGATGTTCTATCATAGAATCTCCATCTTCCATCCTAAGATGATACAACTTCTTTCAAAGAAACAACTTGTTTACCAGGGACTTTGATTGATACAAATTCCCCAACTTATTCCATAGTTCCTTGGCTGTAGATTCTCTCGAGACATTCAAAAAAACCGAATCTTCCAAGCATAGTCGAATAGTACTCCTTGCTCTTCTATCCAACTTCTCCCAATCTTCCTTTGACATACTAGTAGCTGGTGTACTAGTAGTTTGTGTACTAGTAGGTTGTGTAACAGTAGCCTGTGTGCTAGTAGACAATGTACTAGTAGGCTGTGTACCAGGATCCACAACGATCCATTGTTCTTTGTCTACAAGAAGGTGATCCATCTTCAGCTTCCATAGCTCAAATTTTTTACCATTGAACTTCTTTATCTCGATTATATAAGACCTTGTCATTCCTCTTTCTGCACTCAAATCACCACTGCAAAAGCTCCCACTAAACCCAAGTTTATCACAGACCCAAGATAAACTTGATCTATCAAGACCGAGCCAAACCCTCAACAACGAAGGCATCCCTCTGAAGCCAAAAACGTGCTCTGATACCACATGTAAATTTTAAACCTTTGAAGTAAAGCAATGCATATAGATTCTTAAGCCAAACATAATTTAATCAATGGCTCATTCACATAGTACACAGAGATTTATACCAGAAACCCTCAACCAGGAAAACCTTTCTTATATTCATTCTATCGAATTTCACCATTCATTATACAATATATATAGTGTTTTTAGGTATTTCGTAGATACCAAAACCCTAATCCCTAACACCAGGATTATTTTTAGTAAATTGCTAAAAATAGAAAAATCCGCTAAAAATAGCAAAAATTGCCCAAAAAAATAATTTTGGGGTGTTGCCTCGAAATTTGTGTGTAACCAGGGAGGGGCATACCTGCCCCCCCCCCCTGGGACCCCAATAGGAAAGCACCTGGCACACATGGCACAGACAAACCACTAGTGCGAGGGATCGTCAGACGCAGTTGTCATATTTGACGCGCCCACACACACACATGCAAAGATTATGACACATACCCAACACCTTAAGCTTATGTGAAGGACATTCTCATTCAGCCTAACATGGACAGAAGAAGGAGCAAGTGGATTGCCAAAATTCTTTAATTTGATCCAAAAATAAAGCCCACCAAACTAGTTAAAGGGTAAGGTTTAGCCAAGCTATTGGATAAATCTAATTACAGATCTTTGGGGGTTAAATTCATCAATACCTGCTCAGAAAATCAACAAGCTGAGTTGTCTCATACAGGCCCACAAGTCATCCCTCCATTTTCAGAATGCACTTGGTACAAAGATATTGTATTTCTTTGCAGGAATTGCGACCCCCTGATGGTATGGGGAAAATCAAGGCAAGAGCTCTAAAGCTTAGAGAAATTAGATATTGCCTTATTGATTAGGTCTTGTATTGGAAGGACCCTCTAAGAGTTCTTTTGAGATGTTTAGATCGACAAGAAACCCAAAATATTATGTTTGAATTTCACGACAGCATATGTGGGGGGCATCATTTCTGGAGAACTACAACCTATAAAATTCTCAGGGCTGGATATTTCTGGCCAACTCTATTCACTGATGTCTATGAAAAAAGTAGGGCTTGTGTTAAATGTCAAAAATTATCTAGAATACAACAGCTCAAGTCCTTACCATTGAAGCCTGTGGTAGCTTCAGGACCCTTTCAACAATGGGGCCTAGATTTTATTGGGGAAATTCATCCTGCTTCAAGTGGTCAACATAGGTGGATCTTGACTGCCACTGATTAATTTAGCAAGTGGATAGAATCCATCCCCATAAGGAGTGCTTCTCACAAGGTAGTCATTGGTTTCCTT
Source organism: Picea engelmannii (assembly GCA_009831015.1). NCBI lineage: Eukaryota > Viridiplantae > Streptophyta > Pinopsida > Pinales > Pinaceae > Picea > Picea engelmannii. Next base: position 216,361 of record ML778948.1, read on the forward strand.
GAAGACATTATGGAAAGGTTTGGTTGTCCGAACAAAATCATCACTAACAACGTTGCATCCTTCAAGGCCAAGCCATTGATCAAGTTTTGTGAGCAGTTGAAAATTGCATTGATTCACTCTACCCCCTATTACCCCCAAGGGAATGGATTGGAATATTCCTCTAACAAGATCCTTATAAATATGATCAAAAGACTGTTATAGGACAACTAGAAAGCATGGGATTCAAAGCTCAAATTTTCTCTATGTCCTGATAGAGTGACAACAAAGAGGTCTCTTGGTGTCTTTCCTTTTCAGCTTGTGCATGGTATGGAGGCCATATTTCCTTCTTAGCTTGCCCTGTCTGTGGAAAAATTCTTTCAGGACTTCCAAGGAGAGCTTGATGATATGATCAGAAGAATACAACAGATGGTAGAAGTGCAATAGAATAGAGATAAACTAATGGATGAAGCACATGATCATTAGCAGAGGATCAAGCAGGCTTTTGACAGAAAAGTAAGAAAAGAGGATTTCCTGCTGGGAGATCTAGTACTCAAATGGGATGCACCCAAATAGGACAAAGACAAACATAGAAAATTCAAAGCCTTGTGGATCGCCCCCTTCAAGATCTCTGAGGGGTTTCCAAATAATACTTACAGGTTGCATAATTTGGAAGGTGAGGAAGTTTTTGGTGGCCCTATTAATGGGCATTTTCTAAAGAAGTTTTGTGTTTAAGCCATGAATGGCCTCCCATGTCATTGTAAATATCATTTTCTTTATGTTTTAATAGCTGACTCCACAGCCTAATGCAGAAGGCAACTGGCACTACTGAAGATGTTAGAGCCTCACAGGGAGGACTCTATCCCCCATGGAGCCTAAATGTTAATACATATGTTTGTATGGGGAAGGTTTTTCCCTTAGGAAATAGTCCCATGGCGAAAAATGATGAAAAGGGGGTTAAAAACACACTTTCTACCTTTTATCCTAAGTTTTGGGCCTAGGCGCATTGTGCTAAGAGGTGCGTAGATATGGGCAACAAAGATCTACGACGCTTAGCCCAAGTCGGACCCCCCCAAGCATTTTTCCTTTAACGAGGGGGGGGTCTGAGTAGGCAGTTTTTTGGCATGGGCCCCCCACTTTCATGGCACCTCCTCATTAACTCGGACCCCCCACTCTATACCTCTTACCACCTACACCCCCCTCTGAATAGACTACTTACCACCACTGTGTACCACCTTCTTCTCCTACCAACACTTGTCTTCCACTCACATCACCCACTCGTGCCTATCCCCTGGCACTGTCATACCTTCCTAGCATCACCTGCCATGTGTATCCCACTCACGCTTCATGTCACATATTCTTTTCACCTCCTCCTCTCGCTTCATGACACTTGTCCTCATGTTGCTTCCTCCTGTGTCATTTTTGTCCCCACTGCACCTGCCACTGTAGCCTCTCCTTTGCCTCCTAGTCACCTTCCCGTGCCACATCACCGTCCCACCTTCACATCTCACCATCTCACCTCTCGACAAGTGTCTCAAACGCCCATTCCAGGTCACCTCCACCATCATATCCATGTTTCCCCTCTTGAACAATCACACTCCTCTCCCTTTACACTTCGACCCACTCTTTCCCAATCATCCTCCACTCTCGCTTCCTTCCACCTGGCCCCAGAGCATGTGTTGTATCCTGATGATCCCACACCAATCACCTTGCCAACTCCTCCTCATTAGTCTTCACATCTTCCTACCATCTCTCTGTAGAGGTCTGACAAAGCACAGGTGGTCACAGTCAGCATTGACAGATCATTCACAATGACAAGTGTCACGTTTGACTTCTTCCTGCTCTAATACCAATGAATCTCCAATACCAATGAAGAAGTTAATGGAAACAAGGAAGGTGGTTCAGACATCGTCTCCTTCCATAAATAGAAGGCTAGAAAGGGACAAATTGTGGAAGTGGATTGTCATTCCAGCCTGACAGAGATCGCGTCTGACAGAAGATTGCATGGGCAGTCTAACTAATGTCTACATGCACAGCCTGTTAGAGAAGCTCATCAACACAAAGCCTTGAACGCATGACATGATCGCATCTCAGGCATTTGGAGCCAGTTTTGAGTATATGTAGGCATTTTAATGAAAGAGCTAAGCTCTCGATTGTAAATTTTTAATGAAACTTCTGGTTCTCTGGTCATGTGTGTAATTTGAGACTTCTTGTTTAATGACAGTCAACTTTCTGTTCCATCTCTTTTGCCTCTAAGACTGAAATAATCGGGCATGGATGATCTAGTAGAGTTGTTGTAACTGTATTTCGATGTAGGTTTGATTGCAATGTTGTTACAACGTCTTTAGCTTCCTGAAGTTTTGGATCCAAGAGGATCTTGTATTCAAATCTTTTCCTCCTTAGGCTGCTGGAAGACTGGATGTCCATAGCAGACCTTTACACTTTCTCCTCAAATTTCTTCCTCCTCCTCACCCTTACTTCAACTTATTGTCTAAATTTAGATCAAGACCTCATCTGCCTGTGCATACCAGCCCAGTTTTCTGAGTTTAAGTGATATCATCCTGATTTTGCATCCATTAGACCCTCCTTAAATTTATTCAATGTGACATAAAAACTGATGGGTACTAGTCTTACCTCTGCCACAATCCAGAGGTGACTTCTAGTGCTAGTACTTTCTTTATGGTAAGATTAATTAAACTCAGAATTTGATATTACTTTTTCAAGATGAAGAAATGAAAGGTCTTCAAATAACTTTAAATGATAAATTCATTATAACCCAAAAATATTTTGATAGGCAATACATTTGAAATCACATGATTTCAACTCAAGTAAAAGAAATCACTAATGCAGTGCCCTGAGTAGTTCTCTACAAAAGAAATTTATAACAATATCCCAAATATGACAAGCTTAATAATATCATAAACAAGAGAGATGAAGCAACCTCTACAAAGTCTCAATGAAAACTAATAAACTGAATGAAATAACAATTTCCTTTTTATAAGGAGGGATATTACTCCTATGGAATTGAAATATTACAAGATGACTGAAGGTTTCAAAGAAATAACTGCTCAGACCCAAATCTTCTTGATCTCAATACATTCATGGAAGATTTGATGGAAAGAAATAGAAAAGAAGAAGATGATGAGAGGGAAGTATTAGCAGTCCAGTCAACTGAATCTTGGAGAGGTGTAACTTTACTTCTTGCAGAGTCTTCACCACTGTAGAAACTTCTAACTACCAACCTATTGATAATTCCTTCTCTTATCGTTTTGAATTTTGTTTCCATGTTCTTGAAGTAGTTAGGGTTTCCTTTATAGAACTTTCCATGATTCCTTTTTGGAGTAAAGAAATGTTAATTAATCCTCTATTGAATTCTCATTAATGAATTATATCATCGAAATTCACACCTCCAAGTAGGACCCACTTATTCCTTTAATAAATTTTATTTAATAAACTTCATTTAAAATTTTTCAATTTGTCTTCCTTTGAAAAAATTGGACTATGTTTTAATTTTATGAGTAATATATTTTCCTTTTCATCCATGGGAAACATTACAGATGAAATATTCATCATCTCATCTTTCCAATTAGTCCTCCTAAGAGAAATTTGGAGTTCTAGATCTCAATATATGACCTGAGGAAGTTGAGGTTCCAAGCAGATCTATCATCAAACCATGAAACTCAAGATGATTTGTCTTTCAATTTATGAGACCATCATGTCCTATTTCATCTCTTGAAACCTATTTCATCATCTTCCCCGTCGAATTAACTTTCCAACGAGGTATATTTTTCCCAAATCAAACTCTCGGATCTCAAGTTATGGATTCTAGAAGTTCGTCGCTCAGCAACCAATCATTTAACCCATGGGTTAATCTTAGCCCTTGATCTAATTTCTTCCACTCCATGAAAAATTCAATTTTTTCCTTTAAATTGATATCCCACATGCATGGGATTTTTTGGAAGTTTAATGCTTATATTGAAATCATTAACAAAGGGTTGGTGTGTGTTATAAGACAAATTAATCAATGCAGACACAGAACAATCTCCCTAGCTTGGGAACCTAAAGCTATAACAAAACAACACATAACATATTAATTTCCTTAGATTCATGCAATCGAAATACTGACAAGTAAGGACTCATACCTTTTTATCGATGATTTTCCTCACTAATTGTAGCTCCTATTTTGATTCATAGGTTTTTGAATGGAAACATGTATAAGAAAACAAGCTAACCAGTGAAAGGAACAATAGTACTTTGACACATCTATATAAATGACCAAGGATAAATGTAATAAAGACAATTTAAAATGAACAATATTTATAGGAAAGGAAAAATGTTACTACATTAATAATAATGGAAGAGTTACAACCAATGCCTTGGTGTTATGAGGCTCTTTCCAACTGTTCATTGCTCCAATACCCACATTGCTTCCATTATTTCCATCATCATTAATTGAATAATTTGAAACAAGAAACTCTCAAGGCCAAAGAAAAATATCATGATCACAAATCAGAGGCTAAAGCTATCAACCAATATTCACTACTAGTTATTCTCCATTAGCTATTAACCTTTTCTCATGAGAGAAGTCTCCTTTTATAGATTGAAGAGGAGGTTAGGATATCCCCAAATTAGGAGTACAAGTGATATCCAAACTGATTGGAGGACACCTCATATCCGAAGCTTCTCTTCTAAAAAATTCACGAATTTCTTCTTTTTCCTCCCTTTCAAACAATATCACACCCTATGAACCAGAAACGTGAGACACTGTCACATGCTGCAGTGGTGTAACATGTGACACTTAAGAGTGTCACATGCTGCAATAGTGTAACATGTGACACTTTCACAAAAAGTGTTGTTAAAAACATTTTGGCTTCTTTCAAGGAAAGGTATTTCTTCAATGATCATGGATTTTAAACTTTGGATGATGGAAAGTAAGTGAATATTATCAGCTGCGACAAAATAATGTGTAACAAAATCCCCCCCAAAGTATGAAGCTAGAAACATGTGATATCCGAAATACTTTGGTGTGTGGGTATTGAAACAAATAACACATCAGTTGTAGACATGTCAACAACAAACAATGAATTATAGTATCATTACTGAGGTAGGCATTCCCATAGGTTCGGTCCCATATGGGTCTTTCAATGTACATTTTACGAGTCTAGAGAAAGTAAACTCAGTGGTTTTTCATGTTTAGGGAGTTTGAAACACACTTAAAGGAAAACTCCAAGATCAATTTTTTCATAAATTTAATCTCCCAAGTCTGAAAAAGTATAAAATAATACCTAGGAGAACTCTTCTAGTCGTGATTGACTAGAGTATTCATTTTTTGTAATTAATCATACTCAGCCCAAAAAAGGGTTAAACTAATACAAAATATATGTTCTTTCAAATTCTTTAATGAGTGTGAAAGGAAGCAAGTTCTCTCAACAATATTTTCATATTTATAGGGTTTTGAAAATATCTTAAAGAAAATCCCTAATTTTAAAAGTTTCAAAATACTATAAAAAACATGCTTGACCATAACTTTATATATCAAAATTTGACATGTAATGGAAAAAACATTATCCCTTCTCAAAACTTATGTCGACCAAATGAGATACTATATAAAAGTGGAAAAAATAAAAAAGAATATTCCATCCTAGGTTAAAAAGAAGAAAAGAGTAAACTTATTTTTACCATTTGTGTTTTTACCTCTCAATAGTGAAAAAAACCCCATTTTGGTTAATACTTCAGGAAGGGACTGCAGACATATCTGTGGATGATTTTGAATTCCACCTCCACTAGGTAATACATTCTTCCCTCTCCTTCAATTTGATGTCCATTTTGTTTTATTCAAAGCTAGTTTTAGGTGTTTTTGGTCTTTTCTCAAGACCTAAAATGCACCACATAGGTGTCGCAGGGCCTCCATATCGAGGACTGATACACTTAAGAGTAATGTATTAATACCTTATCGAGAAGTTAGACAATGTCGCTCTGTGTGTAAAATAGGGTGTGACACCCGTAAAACTCAAAAAACAATTGCATTTTACATTGTGGGGTTTGAAAATCTTGGATGCCAGTTGATAGATAAGTTCTCTAATTGTTGTTTGTAGGATTTTCATTGGAAAAAATGTTGGAATGAAGGGAGAGAGAGCATGAAATGGAATATCAAATTGTGGCCAATGATCCAAATACCATGTTGGCACTCTAAAGGTGTGGATTATAAAAAGTCTTCCAAGTTCATGGCATGAGGGCCCAAGTTCATGTATTGCAATTCCTAGTAAATATGTGGGAACCTGATGAACACGTTTTCAAGGTTGGAGTTCACGATCTAGCCTTGGAAATTGAATATATTTATTTCTTATTGGGATCTCAGGATGAGGAGAACAAATTTGTTCAGGAGGCGATGAGAAGACCGAAAGGTATATCTCACAACACTGCATTGCAAGTATCAGAAAAAGCAGCGAAAATATCCCAATAAAAAATGTTGGAGATATTTCCTTAAGAACCATCCTTTTCACTATTACTCAAGTTATCAGAAGTGTGGCTCCTAACTTGTCTACCAACACCCAAATGTAGTATTTCGTTGATTGTATGGCACCCACAATATTTAACTGGTGTGAAGGGATTCTTGAGAGAATGAAAGATCAATTTACCAAGTGTAAGACAGGTCAATTGAAACAATTTGGTTATGGTTCTATTTTGGCATCCTTCTTCCTTGAGAGAGTTCCATTTTTATGTCCGTAGAGTATGAATTTGCATGAATATCCTTATCCACAAGAGCCTCGTATGAAGAGGTGGGTGGATATGATGGCACGCCATGGTGGTGGCCAAATATATTCATATGCTGACAAGTTCTTCAAATGGTTGAAGAAACAACTCATCATGATCGAAGACTATGCTTATACATGGATGGATTTTTGAGGAGATCCAGACTTAGTCCTTCCAGAGGAATACTAGTGGAATGATTCAGGTAAAAAGAAACCATTCTTTTTATTTTAAATTTTTAAGTGTTTTTGTTGTATTCAGACTAATTTTGCTTTCATCATGTGATATTGGGCCAAATAGACCATATGGGACTTCGTCGATACAGAAGCGAGGCAAGAAAGGTGTGGTGGTTTCTTATGATCGTGAAACAACAAAGGAGATCGAGGAAATTGAACATATCCTTGAGGGGTTGACCTTGGGTATACCAGATATTTAGATTGATGATTTGTCATGATGGTACCAACGACACACTATGGGAGTATCCAGAGGCATAGCTCATTTGATTAGACAAGTGGCCCAGGTTGTAGTATGTTACCACGAGCAATGTGGACCTAGAGATGACTAAGATATTTTTAGTTGTTTGGTCATCAACATGTATCGATATAAAATTTGTAGGATTTGTGTTGTCTCAACACATTTTGTAAATTTTTTACTAAACTCTTAATACAAAATTACTTCTAAATCGGCTTATTCTATACAATGTGTTATGTTTTTCATTGTTTACAAATGTTGAAAATGTCGATCTAGTACATAATTATCCAAATCATCTGTTAATGTATTTAGACTTCTTGGAATGTGTTGATAATCTAAATAGTCAAACTCTCTTTCCAAGAGACAAACCCTTAAAAATACTCATAATAGAGTAGGATTTATGATAAAATAAATGTTACCTAACTGTAGTACTATAGGTTGAGAGTCTAGTCGAACAACTAAGCGATGAATGCCAACTGAAATGGATTTAGTCAATAGTTCAATGAATGCACTATATTCCATGATATTATTAGTTTCACGACCAAGGCATATATTTATACCGTTTCCATTTATTTATCCAAATCATCTGTTAATGTATTTAGACTTCTTGGAATGTGTTGATACTCTAAATAGTCAAACTCTCTTTCCAAGAGACAAACCCTTAAATATACTCACAATAGAGTAGGATTTATGATAGAATAAATGTTACCTAACTACAGTATTATAGGTTGAGGGTCCAATCGAACAAATAAGCGACGAATTCCAACTAAAATGGATTTAGTCAATAGTTCAATGAATGCAATATATTCCACGATATTATTAGTTGCATGACCAAGGAATATACCACATAGACTTCTCAACTCATCGGTAGGTGTGTAGATTTCCCATGCAACATATGCAAGGTTCTGAGTACTACGGCTAGCACCATCATCAAATCGAAGATAAGGTAAATGGATAATCAGCATCTGCAAATCAAGAACAATGCAAGACAAGCAATGAAATATAGAAATCGTTTGCAAAAAGAAAAAATATAGAACACCAAAAATATGGTACAACATATAAAAATCACTTATGTAGAATGACTATAGGCATAGTACTTTTTTAGGTGAATCCCATTCTTGGTCTCACCCAAGTGAATCCCATCATAATCCACTAGATCATAGGCACCTTTCTCTAATACACGTTTAATGATATAAGGGCCTTGCCACATGGGCTCGAATTTTCCTTCCCCCAATATTTCACGATCTTGATCATATAACAAGACAAAATAACCTTCATAAAACACATGAGGTCTAAATTTTTTATCATATTGAGATTTGACACATTTCTTATGGGTTTCATTAGCCAGAGCGACGTCATGAAGAGTTACATCTGATCGTGTCAAGTATAGAAGGCGTTCTTCCGTGGCGGTGGTATTGTGAAGTAATTCGACGACTATTTTAAAGGATGGTATTTCACATTCAATTGGAAACACGACTTATAAACCATATGCATGTTGGAATGGTGTAAAACCTGTGGTTGTTTTGACTGAGGTTCGATATTCCCATAATGTTGAAAACTAAATCATATGCCAATTTGATTTGTGAATCCCTATCATCCTATGAAGCATCGTTGAAAAAATTTGTTTATGGCTTCGACTTGGCCATTGGACTACAAATACTAGGGAGTTGAGTTTTCATGCCATAAACCCAACTTGGCGGTTAATTCCGACATCATGTAATTTTGAAAATGAGTGCCATGATTGGTGACAATGGCTTGGCGCACATCGAATCAAGCAATAATGTGATTAAAAATGAAAAGGGATGCAGTTTTCCCTATGTTATTGAATGTAGGAATCACCTCGGCCCACTTAGTGAAAAAATCCACAGCGACAATAATATACTCATGCCCCCTGACCAAGTTAGGGTTACATCTCATGAAATCAATTCCCCATTTGGAAAATGGACTAGCGGAAACTACAGGTCGAAGTGGAGAAGGAGGTGTACGCAACTTACGATTGTAGAACTAACACACTTGACACTTTTAGACAACAAGGATGCAATACTTAAACAATTACGGCCAAAAATATCCAACTCACAGAATTTTTTTGTCAGTGGCATACCCATACATATGACCACCACATGGTCTGGCATGATAGTCATTTATATCTTTCTCGTCTTCTTTGTTTATTAAACACCATCTAAAAATAGGATCAACACCATAACGATAATGGGTATCATCAATAATAATGTATTGTTGAGCTTGGTATCGAATTCAACGACATTCAATACTAGACAAATCAGGCCGAAAGTTTTTTGTCTGGAGATATATTATGATGTCTCCATACTAGGGATCTGAGGAACTGATAAGAAAAAAATATTCATCAGGAATTGAATATTCTGCCACACTATTTGTTTCAGTTGAGGGAAGGTCACAAAATAACTCAGCAAAAACCAAATATTTCTTGGACTTGTATTTCTCAAATTCCAAATCAAAATCTTGTAGGATAATGATCCATTTGGAGTATTCCCCCCCTAGGACCTGTCTAGTCAAAATATGTTTCATGGGGTTGCAATAAAAAATGATGGTGGTTTTATGCAATAATATGTGGTGACGGAAACGTTGGACAACTTGAACAACAACCAATGCCAATTTCTCCACATGTGAATATTTGATTTCATAAGTGGTAAGAATCCTACTTAAATAGTAAATCACATGTTCATCATGCAATTCATCCTCTTGGACAAGAACCATAGCAATGGTACTGTCAGAAGTAGAAATGTACAAAAAGTAATATCAACTATAATCTGGGGGATGTAACAATGGTGTATGAGTTAGCACGTGCTTCAAAGAATCAAATTCCTTTTGAGAAATTTCATCCCAAACAAAGGGAACCCCTTTCTTAAGAAGATGAGTAAAACCTTTGGTTAGTTCAATGTAGTTGGGACTGAATCGACGTAAAATGTTTTCCTTCCCTTGCAAAATTTGGAGTTGGTGTAACATAGAAGGAGGAGGTAAGTTTAGTATGGCCTCAATATTCAAGGTATCAACATGGATCTCATGCTTGGATATGATGAAAACTAAGAGGCATCCCGATTCCACACAAAATACACATTTATGTGGATTCAAGCGAATATTGTAATGTCGACATCTAAGGAATATGGCTCGTAGATATTACAAATGATATTGACATCGCTTTTAATGTGTAGTAAAATCATCAATATATGGTTGAACAATATTCTTAATGTCATGAAATGCATAATAAATAGCTTGTTGAAAATTAGCACCAACGTTCTTAAGTCCGAAAGGAATATTTCAATAGGAGAAAGTACCTTAAGTACAAATAAAAGTAGTTTTATGTTGATCCAATGGTAGTATGTTTATTTGATTATAGCTAGAAAAATCATCCATAAATGAGAAGATTTCACTGTTGGCACATTCATTGACTATCTGGTCGATAAAAGAAGTTGGATAATTATATTTCAGACAAACCTTATTAATATCCCTATAATCAATACATACACGGATCGTTCCTTGTTTCTTTGTGATGGGAACAATATTGGAAACCCAATCGGTAGAGGTACAAGATAAAAAAAAACTCCTTTAAGAATTTTTTCAACTTCGGCTTTAATAACATCGTCTTTTCATGGACGAATAGGATGAAGCTTTTTTCGAACAATCTTGGCTTCAGGATATGTCTTAATTTATTGAATGACAATTTGTGGATCAATACTAGTCATTTCTTCGTAAGACCAATAAAATACATCACAAAATTCTTGGAATAGGGTAATGTAAGTTCGAATTTCATCAAAGGAACAAGAGGCACCTATATGAATGTTTTCCATGAACTCTAGGTTTACCAAAATATTTTTGGGCATAGTAATAGAGATATTCCCTAAATTCCCTTTGGATAAAACATTATGGATTAAGATGGGAGTTTGGGAATTCTTAATTTCCTCATATGTAATTGAAGATTCTAAATGACTCTCAATAGTGTCGAGCTCAGGGAAAAATGAGGAACGATGATGAACATCATCCCATGGAGTGTCCTCCAGAGACATAATATCCATGATACTTTCATCAGTGGGGAAAGTATCATCAAAAGGATGAGGATATGAATTAGAAATAAGCCAAGAGGAGTGAGAGTATTCATCTAAAATCATATTTGTTCGATCAAAAGTATCAGAACTGGCCATGGAGGAAGATTTTGGTCACCATATCTCTCATATTGTGTAGGACTTGGTACTATCCAAGGATCATATGATTCAAGGGAACTATTAGAACTAGTAGAAATCATGCTTATCTGAGCAAAAATAGGAGGAATGTCAAGCGATGGGACCATAGAAATGTCAGGTGGTGGGAGCAGAAAAATTTCCCATTAGTGATGAATCTTTTAAAATACCCACTCCAACCTCCTCATAAGAAGATGAGCCTTTTTATATTAAAGTAACATCACCAATGCATGAATCATAATTAAAGTAGGCAAGTTGGTCTACCGTGACTATTTTTCCTTGATGAGGGAAATGAAGTACATGAAACAAGGTAGAAACTACGATGGACATGGGATAAATCCATATATGGCCTATTAAAAGGTTATAGTCGAGGGGTGCATCGACCACCTCTACCTCAACAATAACCGTTTTACCTTATAATTCAATTGGCAATGCATTGAGTACTCCAAAGGGTTTAAATCCTCTACTGTCAAAATATTTTAAAGTAGTAGTTGATTGATAGAACTGACAACTTTATAATAATTGATGGACATTACGTATGTTGAGGCTACTTCATCAATAACAGTACTAAAACTGGTTTTCTCCCACACAATAACTTGAATTTTAAAAGCAAGTTGGTGGGGAAGTCTTGGAAGCTGGGTTTCCAAATAAAAAACTATCATATTTACATCACTCGGGTCAACTCCACCAATGGATGACAACAATGCTCTTTGTTGCACAGGAAAAATCTAGAGGACTTCGAGGTTCGACATCATAGAGGGTGCTTTATCTAAGTCTTCTACAATATTGTAGTTTTGAGCAGCACACCCATGAAAATTAAAAGACGACTTACGAACAACACCTTTTGGAGGTGGTCGGATCACTGTGTCAGAACCAAGTCGATCAATTAGAAAAGGACCAGTAGTAGGTGAAGTATATGTAGATGTAGGAGGAGAGGTAGAAGGTTGATTAGAAGAAATTACATTGGGAGGAGTATAGTCTTTGGTTCGTGTTGTTACGAAAACTTGTTCAGTATTTTCTTGACACATAAGTACATAAGATCTTCCTAAGGAAAAGGGTTGATATTGTAAAACCATTTGAGTCTGTTGAGATGGGAAATGATTTTTCAAAATGGCAGGTGCAGTTAAAGTTCCTTTAAGAAAATTATTAATGTTGGCACGATGGATACAATCCTTTAGTATAATGGTGTTATTCGCAAATGGGATAAGGATATTTAGTATTGCACTTTTGCATCTCCTCAGTAGGTTGAGTTTAGGGTTTCTCCTATTGTGGCACATTTTGCTTAGTTTTTCCTTTTCCCTTTTTCTTACGTCTAGGTTGTTGAGATTCCAGTGGTTTTGGACTAGATCGTGTTAATATCGGAAGTTTTACAAGGAGTAGTAGGAAGAGGTGAAGTGTTTTGAGTGGTAGAGGTACGAGTAACCTTAGGGTTAGATTGACTAGAAGGTTTACTCGTAGAGTATTGGGTAACATAACCCACCACACTGTCAGCGACGTGAGATTTTGTAGGAGGTACATAAGTTTCATTAGTTGATGGGTGAGGAGCCTATAGAATCAGATCATATAACATTCCATATTGTGAATATACAAGATCCAAATACTGAGCATGAGAGATATATTGCTCCTTGATTAGAACACCACCCATAGTGACATCACAGGAAATAGGAGGTAGTAATGAATTAGTAAACCAATTTGCCAACAATTGGTCTGGTATGCTATCTTTAATCAAACAACGTCATCGTATCCATTCATGGATATGATCGGAAATATGAGTCGTTGTTGATCTTCGTAAGGAGGTTAAACATTATGTGCTAGTTTCATAACGAATTGGCAGTTGGAAGTGAGTAAAAAGTCTATTTCCAACGAATTAAAGTCTTGAAAATTTCCTTGTTGTATATATATATATATACCTTTTAGCAGCAATACCAATAACAATGCATTGGAAAAGATGTAAATGGATAGAATCATCATTTAAGTAATTTGAAGAACACCATAAATGATAATTCATGGCATTATTTGATGGGTATTCTCCAGGTTTCCCACCTAACTTTGGAATATCATTTGGTAACTTGGCAGGGATAAGTGGCCAAAAAGGAGAATGAAAAATGGGATCATTTGTTATCCATGATAGGTTGGGTAAGTCTATTGTTTCTAGGAATGGTAACTGTCGATTAAACACAGGTTGTTGAAATGTGGGATATTGGTAAGTAGTGTTGGCATTGGAATCCACGCTCGGATTGCATCGAAGGTAATCCCAGTACCCATCAGAGTTTTATGTCACAGATTGGTTTTAAAGAGGTGAAATGGGCGCAGGCTCAAGACAATATCGTTTTAACTCAGAAAACAGGTACCAACATGTAGAAGCAAGTGAGGTATTGATCAACTTTAGTCAGTAAGTTGAGCTTAAGTGTGAGTAGAGGGAAGACTTGGTGAGAGAGGTGAACGAGACTACTATGGGCATCAGGCCTTCCAGCAACCCAGAGAGGAAAAACTCAAACTCAAGAGAAATATTGAGATCAAGCTTTAGACAATGAAATATGGTGCAAGCAACAGAGTCACAAAAACAGAGTAATCAAACCTCCATTATCCTTCAACTGTAACAACTCGACTGGATCTTCCATGCCCAAGCCATTTAGTATAAGAAGGGAAAAGATAACACAAGAAAATGATAAAAACTGGTTATGATTCCACTGTGATCAAACCTACATCACAACAACATAACTAACCTCGAGTGGATCATCCATGCCCGAGTGTTATAACACACCTGTTACAGAGAAATGGAAAGGAAGATGACTTTTATTAAACAAGAAGTCTCAAATAAAGATACATAACCAGAAGAACCATAGCTTCATCAAAACTTTACAGTGCAGGAGCCTAGCTCAACCATCCACCTAGACAAAAGATCAAAATGGCCCCTATATACTCAGAACAATTCGCCACTGGCAGCAGAGGTTTGCTCGAGTCTTTGCATTCAAGGCTTTACATCTGCATTTTCTTTGGTAGACTGTGCATGCAGTCTTCTGTCAGACGCGAGCTTCTATCATATGTAATCGTGTTTCAGAAGGGACCTGCAGAAGAGTCGACTTGTTGGCGATCCTTCTGGATTTCCATTTAAGGAGTGAGAGGAGGTTTCACCAACCTTCCTCACCTTCATTAACTGTCTGCATCAAGATCAGGATGAGGCCCAAGTCAACTTGGCACCTAAAAAACATGTTGGCCGCACCCTGTGAATATATGTCACGTGATCTTTGCTAGACATTGGTAGAGAGAACTGGCAGGCGGACATGGAGGAAGGAGAGGGGAGATGGCGAGACGATGGGGAAAACTAGCATGAAACGGTGAAGAAGTGATATCTAGGTGGATGATGTGGAGTGACGCAGTGACAGAGTGGTGACTGGGAGTGCGTGGGAACCATAAATTCAGAAACTAAGGCGTAAAGGTGTGGGGGGTGATGTGGTAAGGGGAGAGGACATGGAGGTAGGGTGGAGTGGTAGGTCGGGGTGACAGGGAAGAAACAAAAAATAATGGTGGAGGTGATATGGGACATGAGTGGGGACACATGTTGGGAGGTGAGAGGGGGAGAAAAGTCAGTGGGGAAGTGAAAGGCATGTGGTCGGGTGACTGGAGGATAGGTGTTGGTAGGAGTGAAGGCGGTATCGAGAAGTAGTAAGGAGGCTAGCTCGGAGGGGGGGGGGTAGCGGTAAGAAATTTAGTATGGGGGGCCCCCGTCTGCGTTGATGAGGAGGTGAAACATCTGTGGGGGGGCCACGCCAAAAAACCACCTGCTCTGACCCAACCCTGCTAAAGGAAAAAGGTCAGGGGGTCCGATATGGAACATATACCGTATATTTGAGCATGCCAATATCGACTGCTCAAATATGCATGCTCTTTATAATGACGCGCCAATCCATCGGGCCACCAACAGACTTAGGATAAAATGTATTTTGTGGGTTTTTTAAGCCCCCTTTTCTCACATTTTCACCCAGGGGTCAATTCCTAAGGGAAAATTCCCTTTTACAAATGTATGTGCTAACAATTAGGGTGAGGATTAGCTCCCAATGGAGGAGGATATCCTTGTTGAGAATATGTTGGTTCTTCTGGCATCTGAGTTCCACTAGGATGGTAAACTTGAAAGGGTGGTCCCATAGTCATTTGTGTACCGATAACTTGAGCTGAAGGAGTATATGCATGGAAAGGATGGCCAATAGGCACTTAAGTTCCACCAACCCCACCGACTTGAGGTAAATTTTATGGAGTGCTTTCCATTCTAGGGAATGAAGCACGACGAAATAATTGGGTACCAGTGGATTGCATAAATCCTAATTGAGAGGGTCCTCCAATGGGGTTTCCTATAGAAGGTTGTTGACCAATAGGAGGTTGTTGACCAAAAGGAAATTGTTGACCGAGAGGAGGTTGTTGACCAAGATGAGGTTGTTGATAAAGAGGAAGTTGTGGACCAAGAGGAGGTTGTTGACCAAAATGAGGATAAATTTTGGAAGGATAACTCCAAATAGGATTTTTTTTTCGAAAAGGAGGATTTATCCTAGTTAACGCGGGTTTCCCCAAAGCAGGAAAAGATGGTCCTACAAAATCCCCCCCCCCCTAGTAGGAACATATACTACGACATATTGACTAACATTCAAAGGCATAGATAGCCCTACTTACGGTTGACTAATGGTCAAAGATACGGATGGTCCTCCAGATGATTGGATTGGAACACAAATCCCACTTGTCAAACTAGGTTGTTGAATAGATTCAGAAGCAACATTAGTTTGTGAGGTATGTACCATACTTGGAAGAGACATACTAGATGAACTAGGCATACCAATTGACCAAGGAGGGTAATGAAAAAGTGAGGCATCGGTTGAAGCTCCAGAAAAGGTTCCACTGAGTGATTAATACATAAGAGGTATGGAACATCCACAAAAATCATAAGATCCTCTAGATCCACTGTGTACAGAAGTTCCACCTATAGTAAGAGGTGAGGTTTGTATTTTGATACTTCTTGATGTAGATTATGTACATGTTGACTGATCCATGGTTGACCTAGTGAGAAAATATGATGGTGTACATAAAAATAGAGTTCGACGATAATAAATTAAAGATTGATACCAAGCATTTTCCTGCCAAGGATATACAATTGGTGTAGGTAATTGGACAAGAAGAGGTCCTTCTAAATATGTTAAAGTTGGATTAAAATGAAGATGAATCTCTCCCGGGATATCTTCTACATTAACAAGACCAACCTATGAAGAGATAGACTCATGAGAACTAGCTTGTATAGAAGTTAATTCCAACCTATTGGAAACGATAGATTTTGGAGGAGTTATAGGTGATGGGATATATATGGAACTTGGCAAAGGAAATTCCTATTGAGGACTATAAAGTGAAGGTGTCGAAACTAAACTTAGTGAAAGAAGAAAATTCTCAAGTATTCCAGGTTCAATAAGTTCAAATCCAACAGATTTGGGATCAACAATCTATGTGCTTTCAATCTCAAGTTCCTTAAGTTCTAAAGTTTCAGTTTGTACTACCTCATATTCTTCTACTGTTTCAAATGGTTATGTGTTTTCCGGTTATATAGTTTCCGGTTGTGTAGCCTCAATGTCTGAATTTTTAGGTTGTAATACTTCCGGTAGTTCAGGGGGTAAACCTTGCATTCTATGAGAATGATGAAGATTTCCTTCCACTATAAAGTTTACTAACAATTACCAATTATACCTATTCTCTACTAGGGAAAACAAACAACATTCACTAAAAATTCTAGGAATCAAACACAAAAACAAAAGGTATACTCACAATGACACACTAGTTGGTGATGAAATCCAACATCGTGATATCAACATGAGAAGGTGCTAGGATAGAGTGGGTGGAACCATTACATTGGTGACCTGCTTAATAGACTTACACCCTGGTGAAAGTTTCCTCATGGTAAAACCATGGGTTACCCTCCAAGGAGCTCAAGTGAGTTTGACCAACGTCTTTCTGAGGTATAAAAATTATTTCCCCTTCGTCGTCACCTTTTGTATAAATCCTAAAGATAAAATCCACTAAGGTTACCACTTACAACAAAAAATTTATTGGGAAACAGTCGACATTCAGGTATACACACAAGGGTAGGGAAATTAAGACCAGGAATCCCCTTGAGAGTTTACTCTCAAGTTATCCCCAAGTGTCTTTCAACACCATTTTTAATACATGCAGACCATGCCACCAAGACCAACAAAGCAAGGTTAATTACTCTATTGTCCCCAATGTGACCTTGTGATTGACTCTTGTGTGAGAAGGGCTACCCATAATAATGATGTGGAAAATGGATTTCTCTCCCTATCTCATGATTCTAATTTTGTTTCTTATCTTTGGAAAGTTAACCTCAACACCTATTCCAAATCCCTACAACTAATCTAATTTTGGTTTACTACCAATCAAAAAATCTTGAATAAATTTTATTTGCGTTGATTTTATGGCTATTGTTTACTAAAGAGGAAAAATGGCGTGGATAAGATGATGTTTTGACTAACTCGAAATAATGAAAAGAGATGAAAATGAAATATTTCACTTCAATGAAAGCTATATTATGAGAGGGAGAAAACTTTTATATTCATGAATGCACAATGTTCCAAATTTTCATAAACACCAAGAAATTTACTACTCAAAACAACTAAAAATGACCTCCAATTAATGCAGTGCAAGAATCAAAAATTTTGTTTTCAAAGATAAATCTAAATAGAAAAGAAACAAATTTCTTTAAAATAAAAAGTAATCTGGGCAGTGTTTAAATGCTTTTTGTTTTTTGTTTTGGAAAATAAAGTATTCAAGAAAAAGAAAAAAAACTATCTTTTCACCAAAAAATCCAAAAAAAAAGAATTGGGTAATAACAATAAAAAGAAATACTGAAAGACACTCGAAAAAAATGCCAAGAGATTATACCCCTTTCAGAAGTAAGCAAAAATTGTCAAAAAAAAGATAACAATAGAAAAAATTTCAATAATGAAACAAATGGTTAAAATGAAACATTAAAATTGTCAAGAAGACTATCAAGAAAACCTAAAATTCACAGCAAGAGCCAGATCTTAAATCTAGAACGGAAGGAGTAAATAAAATTTGTTCTTGCAAGTAGTGTCGCAGACTACTGTGCAACACAGTGCAACAATAGAGAGTGTCACAGACTGCAGGCCGGTACAATGCGACAGTGTCGCTCTGTGTCTCAAATGGAGGGTGTGACAGTTAATAAAACTTGAAAAACCAAAAAATTATGGAAAGTTTCCAGTGAATTCAAGGTCTAATTCTCAAACAATATTAGGTAATGACTCAGAGAGATAAAACAAGGAAAGGAATCAAGACCAAAAGAACAAATATGGAGGATTCATTCCCCATTGGAGTCACCAATTTTGTTATCAGAAAATTAATCAATGCAGACACAAACCAATTTCCCCAGCTTGGGAACCCAAAGATATAACAAAACAACATAGAGCATATTACTTTCCTTAGATTCATGTAATCGAAATACTACTGACAAGTAAGGACTCATGCCTTTTTATCGATGGTTTTCCTCACTAATTGTATATCTTAGCTTGATTCAAAGGTTTTTGAATGGAAACTTGTATAATAAAACAAGATAACCATTGAAAGAAACAATAGTACTTCGACAAGTCTATAAAAATGACCAAGGAGAAATGTAATAAAGACAATTTACAATGAATAATATTTATAGGAAAGGAAACATGTTACTGCATTAATAATAATGAAAGAGTTACAACCAGTGCCTTGGTGTTGTGAGGCTCTTTCCAACGGTTCATTGCTCCAATACCCACATTGCTTCCATGAGTTCCATCACCATTAACTGAATACTTTGACACAAGAATCTCTCAAGGCCAAAGAACAATCTTCTTATCACAAATCAGAAGTTAAATCTATCAACCAATATTCACTACTAGTTATTCTCCATCATCTATTAACATTTTCTCATGAGAGAAGTCTCATTTTATAGATTGAAGAGGAGGTTAGGATAATAGGTTAGTATCTCCCCAAATTAGGAGTACGGGTGAGATCCAAACTAATAAAAGGACACCTCATATATGAAGATTCTCTTATAGAAACTTTTTGAAATTCTTCTTTTTCCTCCCTTTCAAACAATGTCACACCCTATGAACTAGTAACATGAGACACTATCACATGTTGTGGTTGTGAAACAT
This sequence comes from Picea engelmannii, assembly GCA_009831015.1. Classification (NCBI taxonomy): domain Eukaryota; kingdom Viridiplantae; phylum Streptophyta; class Pinopsida; order Pinales; family Pinaceae; genus Picea; species Picea engelmannii. The sequence continues at coordinate 235,964 of ML778948.1, forward strand.
GTGACACTTTAGAGTGTCGCATGTTGCAGTTGTGCAACATGTGACACTTTCACAAAAAGTGTTTTTAAAAACATTTTGGCTTATTTCAAGGAAACGTCTTTCTTCAGTGATCATGGCTTTTAAACTTTGTATGATGGAAAGTAGGTGAACATTATCATTTGCGAAAAAATAATGTGTAAAAATGTGAAACACATGGAGGCTATAAAGACTTAATGATTCAACCCCTTATATAATTCATGAAATAATTAAAATTTTGGTAGCCCAATAATCATCAAGTCATCGCCCAGTAAACGTCCAGTCAACAACAAGTTAGCATGTAGTCATAGCCCATGTGTCATAATATGATAGTATGACACATGTCATAGTGTATCTAGTTTCCATGTATCATCATATAAGTCGATGTTTCCATGTGTCATCATATAAGTGAAATCATACAAATTAGGAATGAATGGCTAAGTAAGGGAGATGGAATGAGAGAGGGGGAGGAAGGTTGTGAGGGAGGTGAGGGAGAAGAGGGAGTGAATATCAGAGTGAGATCATGCGTAGTGAGGGGAGGTGGGAGAGTAGGTCTATAGGTTTTCATGTAGTAGTGAGGGGAATGAAGACATGGTTAAGTATGGGGGAGAGAGTCAGGAAGGTCGTGAGAGGGAAGAGAGAGGGGAAGAAAAAATGGTTAAGTGTGGGTGAGTGGGGAGAAGGATGAATGGATAAAGGAGGAAGGGAGTATGGTGAGGAGTGATAGAAGTGGGGTGAGGGAGGAGAGGACATTAGTTTCACAGGTCCACATGGATAGGAGGTAAGGGGGGAGTAATGAAATAAGTGAAGGAGAGGTGAAGTAATAAAATGTAAAACTAAAACTAAGTACGGGAAGTGGGAGAGTTAAAACCATGAAAATGTATGGAGAAAAAAATTAAGAATATAAAACAAGAAAATGAGACTAAGTCAAGACTTAGTCTTAAGTGATAAGAACATATATAAGAAAAATAAGTGTGGTTCCAAGAATATTTTAGTTATGTTGCACATGGGAAAAGGTGTTTTTTTGGACATTTAGACAAAAACCTGGATATATTGAGCATAAGAACTCAGATTTTGAATCCGAAAATTGTGTGACGAATATTAGACCGAGGGATACACAATGAACTGATATTCTACTAAAATTTCCTTCTTCTAATATGGAATTATTTTATTATCCCAAGAGTAGGAAACCAAGGTGATCAAATATTTTGATCAACAATCATCCAACATAAGGAAGAGCAGAAGGCCAAAGATTTGGAAGAACTCGAAAAAAATATTGAAAGGAACCACGACCAAGTACATCTCTCATGTGCACTAAATGGAATATAGAATGAAAGTGACCCTATGAATAGAATATAATAACGAAAACTGCTGACGGTTGTGTAGAAACCACCAATGGGGTCAAATGGAATCCAAGGTATTTCATAAATCCCAATGTGTGAATAATGTTCTTGTTTTCGAAAAAAAAGGGAAACCACTTAGTCTAGGACCAATGATGGAATTCCATTCATTGATCACAAATTCACCTATCAATGATGTAAATAGGGCCAGGGTGAAACTCTATGATAGACTCTTAGAGCAATGTGTCATAGTCGATAATAGTTGACCCACCAACAGGAAGTCAATGGGGACCTTCCATACTAGCATGAGTATAGGAAAAAAATGTTTGTCGATTTTAAGAAGTACTTGAAATATGGGAAGTCTGAATTGCAAAGTCAGGAATTCTGAGGAACAGTTAACATAGGATAAAACTTCCCTTGAACAAAATCATGACATGATAAAGTGACATAGGAAGCATGGAATGAAATATGAACGATGACATAAGTATACAATATAGGAGATATTGTTAGACTCTCCATAGTGACTGGAATAATAGCCAGTCGAAGGAGTAAAACTCAGTGTAACTGGTTCAGTTTCCTAAATCCATACTAAACCCAAAATGTTGAGACAGACTCAAAAATTTGTAGGAAATGGAAACTCAGAGGAATATTTCCTCCAGGGATACAGGTGTCAAGTCACAAAGGAAAATATTGCAATGCTATAAACAAATGAGAATGCATAATAAAGAGGCTAAGCAATGACACACTTAAGTGGACATTAGACCCAAAAGTGTAAGTGGTATATATGCAATGTAATTACAAATCAACACAAAAGTATGGGAGCCCCGCAGGAAATAGCCAGAAAAAATTGAGAAGAATCTGAGGTTTCAATGCAATTTCATGGTGGGACTAAACATGAATCCCAAGCCTATGAAGATACTTTGGCATGGCCACCAAAAGGTAAGATAAAGGTGTTATCTAGGATTCCCATAAGCAGTAGGCTCAACCACGAATAAGACGACACTTTTATTCAATGGGGAAAATATTTTGTCACAAGTGAGTAGGATCGAACCTAAGGTAGATGTATAATCATCACTAAATATGAAATATACAAGGTGGAAAATGACCTATCCTATATGCGAGTAAACGAAAACATTACTTGCTAAGAGTAATAAAGGAAGGGATTGAAACGACTAAAATACAACTTGGTAAGTCATCCTCTTTGACAATTGCATTAATAAACATCATCTACACTTTTAGTCCATTATAAACAAAAATCATAACCAAGGAAATGAGTTTAGCAAAATGGGTAAATAAATTAGGTTAAATAGTAAAAATATACAAGTTTTTACCAGTAACCATGTCATTTGGAATTTTTACACATAGTAATTTTTAGTTCCAAAAACCCTCAATATTTGTTGGATGATTTCAAGATCTACAAGAGACAAAATCAAGTGTCATCTGGACCAGGTAAGAGAAATCATCCTTAGCTCTATTTTCATCCATATGAATTCATGCCTTTCTCAAATTTTGTGTAGTTTTATTAAATTTTTCTCAAGGGAGAACTTGTATGCACCTTGATTTAGTGCAGGGAATGTATAGGAGGACCTATACACGCCTTTCCTTAACGAAAATCATGTATATATGATAATATATAAACTAAAAAGTATGTACAAGTCCGTTTTAATGGAAACATTAAGTTTTAACATTTTTCTTGATTCAACCATGCAAGATGGTGATTGAATGGAGGGAAAAAGAGCATTAAGACATAGATAATAAAGTGATTGATGATATGGAGGCCATGGAAGCCCTTTGGTGAGCCCAATGTTTATGCATATATTCTCAGTGGTTGTCCTCTAAAGTTATAGTTTGAATACATTTATTTCATTACTCAACTTTCTCGACGAGGTGACACAATCAACCTTGGGAAACGAGGATGAGGTAGAATGATTATTGAATAATATATTGTTGCCTACTACACTCTAGGGACAAAAAGGGTTGGGATCCAAGTCCCAATCTGAAATATATAAATCCTAATTTTAAATATAATCATTTTAACAATTGTCAAGATCATAGGATCAATAAAATTGCATCAGGCCTCTAGACCACAGATGTACTATGAAATGGAGTGTTTGAGACCCAAAATATATGACCGGAGCTCGTCATTGCTACAAAGTCTGAAGACTTAGATAATATAATGTAAAATGGAGAAGATGAAAATTTTTGGGTATGACATTATCATTTGCACCTTTGTTTTTTAGAGAGTTCTCACTATCAGTCCTAGATTTTTTGTGGGGCTACATAGTCTTAGATTTCCATGTATGACATGATGGGTTGGACTCATACATCGACTAGAGGGAAAGAGCCTTTCAAATTCATATGAAAAATACTTTTTTTATTGGTTGAACCATTAGATCGTCTCCATCGATGACTATCCCTATGAAGGGATAAATTTCAGCCAGGACCCTGATATGCCCCTCCCACTCGGTGCTTCATAGAGTGACATAGGTAAAAAATAAAATAAAATTTGAAGTTATTAAATTTTTATTGATTTTATTTAATATAATTCTCAAGAAGTAAACCAAAATTAAAATGTTTTTGGCATGGTTAATAATGCTAACAAAATATCTCAAATGTGCAAATATTGGAATGAGACGATCGAAGGACTTCCCCCGAGACATACCCATAGAGTGACATAGGTAAAAAATAAAATAAAATTTGAAGTTATTAAATTTTTATTGATTTTATTTAATATAATTCTCAAGAAGTAAACCAAAATTAAAATGTTTTTGGCATGGTTAATAATGCTAACAAAATATCTCAAATGTGCAAATATTGGAATGAGACGATCGAAGGACTTCCCCCGAGACATACCCATAGGACGCGGCATGGAACAACCCAATGGGGGTGACGAGAGAGTGATACAGAATATCCAATATAACTTGGACAGACTAACGCATAAGGTCCCTATGATCCACATCAAGGACATGCCAGAGTAGATGCAACGACATGTTGTCAGAGTGCCATGGGCCTGGGTGTGACTCTTCCGAAATTTTTCCAACATCGTTGTATGTTATCAATATACACATGTATGGGTAGGGAACTCTACATAGATTCTATGTATTACTTGTATCAATGTGTAGATATTCAGGGCTAGAAGCCCAATTTTGTAATATTAACCCACATTTTTTTACTTAATGGATATTAAAGTAATATATATATACAACTAATTTTCCATGATGTACTTATATATTATGTGCAAATGGAATGATGTTATATACATGTGTATGTGTGTGCTTCTAGTTTTAAGTATGAAACAAATGGAAATCTAATACATAATTAACATATGCTTCAAATACTATATTAGAACTCCTAGAAACATGGGCATACGTAATGTAATCAAAACAATGTTCCAAAACATGTACCAAAATAAATCATCAGAGAAGTGTGGGATCGCGAACGTGGTACTCACCATTCAACTCTAACACTTATACCAATTGGGAATCTAGGAAAACTTCAAAATATAGAATACCATGCAAAATGGAATCTCTAAGAAGCTCAATCATGATGCTATAATCGACCACATTGTTTGTTGTTGGCCCAAGACAAGTTCCTTCAGAAGCTACCACTTGGCACATGGGCGAGTAAATCACCCAAGTGATGGAAGAAAGGTTCCAAGTGTGATGGTTGGAACCGTCTGCAAATATTATGAAGACCAAAAAATCATGTGACATCTTCCAAACAAGAAGAAGCATGATAAGAAAACTGAAACTAAAAGGAGATGAACTAAAAATTAGTCCTAAATACTACAAATATACAATAATTACAAAGGGGAAAACACACTAGCATCAATTCTCAAGTGCAGTATAGAGCCCATTTCTGGGCTCTGACATCATGTTACCCTCATAATTTGATAATTCATAAGATCCTTTCTATAGGGCATGCCTCACAATGTAAGAACCATGCCACATCAGATTTAATTTTCCTACCCCTAAAGTATGTTTTTCCTAATCGTATACTAAGACAAGGTCTCCCTTGGAAAATATCCTTGAGTGGATAGATTTACCATACTGAATCTTAACACACTTTTTGTGTGCCTCTTTCATTATGGCCACGCCACGATGTTGCTCATAAAGATGTTCCAAGTGAACAAGGCACTTTTATAACATTTTCATGTTAGGAAGAGCTCAATAGAAACATGTACTGAAGGTATTTCACATTCAATTGAAACAACTACCTCCACCCCATGAATGAGTTGGAAAGGAGATAATCCCATAGAAGTCTTGACCAAATTTTGGTACACCCATAACACTAGATAAAACATTAGATGTCAATTTGATTTTCTCACATTGACAATTCTCTAAAGGATGGTATTGAGAGACTTGTTGAAAACCTCTACTTGACCATTTTCTTGAGGATAATAAGGAGATGAGTTCTATTGCTTGAAACCTAGCTTTGATGTTAATTCTGACATCATTCTATTTTATAAGTAACTTCCATGGTCAGTGACAATCTCTTTCAGAACTCTAGACCTTGTAATGATCTAATTGAATATGAATAGTGTTGTAGTCTCACTGAATGTGGGTGGGATGTCATAAAATCTATCCCCCACTTGGTGACAAGACCGACGATGATGACCAGAAACAGAGGAGAAGGACGCACCCACATTTTCCTAGAATGTTTTTGATAAGAGTGACATATTTTGACAACCTCAACATAATCCTTGAATATTTTCGGCCAAAATTATTTGACATGCATGATATTTTGGGTTCTTTCCAACCCATAAAGGTGACCACCACATGCTCCACTATGGAAATCATTAAGAACACTCTCTAATTCCTCATGATTTAAACAATGATGAAGGATCGAATCAACTCTCCAAAGATAAACAATGTCTCCAACGATGAGGTAATTATTCACCTAATGGTGAATATGACTTCTTTCATCTAGCGAATAATGCGAAGATAATTTCAAAGTTTAGAGATATACAAGAATATCCATGTACCAAGGGTCACTGAAAGAGATAAGGAAGATATGCTTGTTAGGAAACGAGCTTGTAATGATAGTATCCTCATCCTCCATGGGAAACTCCGACATAATTTTGGCAAAGAATAACGACTTCTTGGACTTGGCAGACATGAAGTCCAAATCGAACTCCTGCAATATGACGATCCATTTATTGTATATTCCCCCAATAATTTGTCGTGTTCAGACATATTGGAATGGATAACGTTAGCAGTTATAGTAGTCTTGTGCAATAGAATGTAATATTGAAGCCTCTAGACAATGTGCATAGTTTCCAAGGCTAGCTTCTTGACATGCGAGTAATTAAGTTTAGGACCAATTAGACCGTGACTAAGATAATAAATTATGTGCTCCTGGAGCATATCATCCTCCTGGACTAGAAACATGCTGACAGTATATTCCACTTCTACAATATAAAATAAGAAATATTTTCTATAGTCTGGGGGACTATGCAAGGGGAAGAAACGAGAGTCGTTTTGAGTGTGTCAAAATATTGTTGTGTAAACTCATCACATATAAAAGGGACCCATTTTTCCAACAAGTGCATGAATCCCTTGGTGATATCAACATAGTTAGCAATAAAAAAACTAAGGAAATTGGATTTTCCTTGCAAACTTTGAAGTTGTTGAATATGTTGCATCGGAGGAAACTAAATTATTTCCTCAAAATTTAATGGATCGACCATGATCCCCTTATTGGAAACAATAAAACCTAATAGATGCCTCGAGACCATGTAGAAAATGAACTTATTAGGATTCAATCGAATACTATACTATTGAAATCTATCAAACACAAGTTGAAGGTGAGCCAGATGACTTTCTCTCTTCCGAGAGCAAGCAACAAGGTCATCCAAATAAACTTTGACTATATGTTTGAGATAGTGAAAGGTGAATGGCATAGCCTGTTGGAATGTAGCCCCAACATTTTTAAAGTTGAAATGGATCTTCCAATATGTGAATGTACCCCATGGACATATAAATTTCATTTTATGTTCATCCTTGGGTTAGATATGGATTTGGTTATAGCCAAAAATCCATCGATAAATGAAAATATTTCACTTCTCGCACACTCATCGATAATTTGATCGATAAACAATGTGGGGAAGTTGTCTTTGGGACAAGATTTGTTCAGATACAGAAAGTTCGTACAAATGTGGATGGTTCCTTTCTTTTTTATCAACTAGAATGGGATTTGACATCCATTCAGTAAGAGGAACCAGATAGATGAAACCAACCTTGAGTAGTTTATCTACCTCTTCCTTAATCATTTTCGCCTTTCTCAGGTTAACCGATTGTAACTTATGTAGAACAAGTTTCACATGTTCTTGTAAAGTACCAAATGTAATATAATATGTAGAAACATGAATATTCAACTGATATCAATGGAACAACAAAACATTGAGAAGAGAAATACCAGAAATAATACATTTATTCAAATAAAGCAATGTTCACTTGCCTCTTCGAGGGGGAAACCTCTAGCAAAGCATAGCTCTATTATAATAACTCTCAAGAAAATATTTATCATGCCTTCTTCTCTTATTTATACTAATTATATCTTCTAAAGAAAATTCTAGAGGAATATCTTTCTAGAAGTGGAAGATTCTATTAGGTATTCTTACATTGACTTGTTCACAATTATTAAATAGGCCATACTAACTAATGTCAGCCTTTATTATATGAAAAATATTTAGGACTTATTGACTAATGTTGGCCTTTATTACATGGAAAATATATTATTCTATTTTCGTGAGGGGTTAGGTCCCTAATGTGCCCTCTCCATTGAAAAAGAGCCTTGTCCTCAAGGCTTAAGATGAGGAAACTACTACAGAATTGTAGTCAGTTCCCAAGTGACATATTCTGGTGGAGTATCCTTCCAATGAACCAAAAATTCCTTGATGGTGCGTTGATGGAGGTGACACTCTCGTTGGTCCAAGACGATTTGTGGCTACAACGAAATAGAACCTTCTTCATCCAACTCTGGTAGGCTAGTATAGGTGTGGCATTTGGTTCCAATCACTTTCTTTAGGCATGAGACATGAAAAACAAGATGTAGCTTGGAGTGACTAGGAAAAGATAAATAATAGGGCTATCGCCCCACACGTTTTAGAATAATATAAGGACCACAAAATTTTGGTGCAAGATTTTGACATTGTTGGGATTTGAGTGAAGTATTGTTATATGGTTGGAGACAGAGAAACACCTAATCAATTCAACATTATGATGTTTAGAATGACACTAATCTACCTGTTGCTTCATGCGGTTTTGAGCCATTACCAAATTTTCTCTTAGAGTATGAAAAATAGTCATGCAGACGGTAATATTGAGGTCAACCTCCTAAACCTTGGATACACTTGGTATGTATGGGAGAATCGATGGTGGCTTATGTCCATAGAATTATTCAAAATGAGTCATGTGAGTGGCAGTATGGTAAGATTTGTTGTACCACCATTCATCTAGGGATAACCAATGAACCCACTGATGTTTTTTGCCAGATGCAAAACACCTTAGATATGTTTCCAAACACTTGTTGATTGCTTCCTTTTGGCCATTAGTATAGGGATGATAGGTTGTGTTGAGATTCAATTGAATTCCTTGGAGCCTGAATAATTCTTTCTAGAAATTGTTGGTAAAAGTGGGATCATGGTCAGAAACAATAGAATGAGGCATTCCATGGAGTTCGAAGATATTATCCATAAAAATTTGAGCCATTGTGGATGTTGTGAATGGGTGTTGAAGAGAATGAAAATGAGCATATTTGGAAAGATGATCCACTACCACCATGATGAATAACTTACTTCCTGATTTGGGTAAGAAAACAATGAAATCCATAGAAATATTTGTCCAAATAGTAGGTGGAATTAGAAGTGGTTGGAGTGTAGCAGGAGGTTTGACAGTCTGACCCTTATTGCATTGAAAAGTATCACATTCGGTCACAAAGGTGTGAATTTCCTATTTCATACCTTCCCATAAGAAAGATCATTTGATCCATTCATAAGTTCTGATAAAACTTGAATGGCATGTTGTAGGTGAAGCATGAAACACAAAGAACACCTTGGATTTAAGTGTCGACTATTTTCTTAAATACAAGCGACCTTTATAGTGAAACTCTTCATTATTCCAAGAGTACCTTGGACCAGCTTGGGGATCCTTTTAAATTTTTTGGATTAGGCCAAAAATTTTTGGGTATTGCAACCATTCATGTTGAAAATTCAGAAGCCAGTCAGCGAAAATTAATGAGAGGGAAAAGAGGGACCCTTTGTCTTCATATTACCTGGAAAGAGAATCATCCACCACATTTTATTTTCCCTTCATATAAGAAATCTCATAATCATATCCAAACAGCTTGGTCACCCATTTTTGTTTCTTCGGGGATGAATTTTTTTTTTCTAGGAAGTACTTGATGCTTTGATGACCCATATTAATTTGAAAGTGTTCTCCCAATAGATAAAGGTGCAAGAGTTCCACTGCATGAAAAATAGACAACATTTCCTTTTCATAAATCGATTTTCCCAAATGTCGATCTGACAATTGTTTGTTGTTGAAAGCCAAAGGTCATCCATCTTACATGAGGACTACCCCAATTCCTCTCCCCGGTGCCTCACATTCTAGAACAAAGGTCTTGGTGAAGTCGGGTAGGACCAGTACAAGAGTAGTGCACTTAGCTTCTTTCAAGGCTTGGAAGGATTGGTCAATTGTTGGAGTCCAATTGAAAGTTATCTTCTTTCAATGCTTGGAAGGATTGGTCAGTTGTTGGAGTCTAGCTAAAGGATTTATTTTTAAGGAGATTTGTGAGAAGAGATGCAATTTCACCATAATTCTAAACAAACTTGTGATAATATCCCATTAAACCCATGACACCACACAATTTTTTAAGAGTTTTAGGGTGAGGCCAATTTTGAATAGATTCAACTTTGTTGGGATCCACCCTTACACCATCATTGACAACAATATGACCCAGGCACTCAACTTCAGAGGTGCCAAAAGTACATTTAAATTGTTTGAGGAAAATTTGGTTCTTGGAGAGGAGATGGATAGATTGATCTACATCAGTGAGATGGGTTGTCTAGGTTTTACTATAGATCAGAATACCATCAAAGAAAGATAACACAAATTGATGGAGGAAAGGACAAAAGACATGATTCATGAGACTTTGAAAAGTGGAGGGGGAATTACAAAGACCAAACAACATAAAAAATAACTCATAGTGGCCCTCATGAGTGAGAAATGTAGTCTTGGGGATGTCTTCCTCTTTCATATGTATCTAGTGGTATCTTGAACTGAGGTCAAGTTTGGTAAAGTAATGAGCCCCACTGAGTTCATCCAAAAGTTCATGTATGACGATAATGGGAAATTTTTCCTTGATGGTAAGTTTGTTAAGGGAACAAAAATGACGACACATGCACCAAGTTCATTCCTTCTTAAGGACCATGACAACAATGGAAGAATAGGGGTCATTACTGAGACATATAACACCTGATTCTAACAATTCTTGGACAATTTTCTCAATTACAGTTTTTTTAGCAAAGGGATGACGATAAGGGCGAACATTGGTAGGAAAAATTCCCAGGATTAAAGGAATGCAATGGTCATGGTCTCTACGAGAGGGGGGAAGGACATATGGAGCTTGGAAAATAGTGGGATGGAGGTAAAGGATAACTTGAAGTTCAGGGTGTATCGAGGGTGTCTCAACTGCTTGAATGGAATGGAGTTGGGAAATGATGCTAGAATGAACTTTTTTGAGTAACTTTTCCATGCGGTGGGAACTATGATATCCAGGGACCTACTGTAATGCCTTGGAATTTATATTGTTGTCCTTCCTATTGGAATTTCATGATTAAATCCTTAAAATCCATGGTTGTGTGACCAAGAGTGTGTAATCATTCAACACCAAGAACAATGTCACAACCACCCATGTCAATAGAATACATGTGAGATCTTAGGTTATACTGACCAATTTATAGGTGCACATTTTCACAATGCCCCCCACATTTCATGGAACCACCATTGGAAATCATGATTTGAAAATTGTTAACAACATGGATATAGCAATTAAAATCTTGAGCAATGCAGTGATGAATTAAATTATGAGTGCTCCCACTGTCAACTAAGATGATGAATTTTTGGTGCTTAATGTAACCAATAAATTTGAGGGTTTGGGGAGCAGAAAAACCAGTGAGAGCATTCAACAAAATCAATGGTTCAACTTGAGGAGGATCATTAGGTGGAGAAAAATTATCTATTTAGGGTAGCTCAGCTTCAGGAGAGACTTCAACATCTTCGTCACAAACATCCTATGAAATGGCCATAAAGAGTTTTTGTTCTTTACATGTGTGCCCTGGAAAGTGTTTTTCATCACAATTATAGCAGAGACCCTTGAGTTGGCATTCAACCATTTCTATCCGTGTTGATTTTTGGACCTTGAGAGGAGTGGCCTAAGGGGCAAGGGTGGTGGGTTTAGGGTGGGGAAAAAAAGTTTTTTTTCTTATCTAGGCCAAGATGACTTGTTGTGCCTCCTTGGCATGTTTAGTTTCTTCCAACTAAGTCTGGGGGTGAGCCATTATGACCTAAGATCGGATTTCATCCTTGAGGCCACTAATAAAACATTCCCTAAAAAATCACATGTCATTCCCTCTGTTCGAAAAGGCAAGAGATCAAAGGAATAAATAAAATATTTCATTGTTCCAGACTATTTCAACTTCGTCAGACATCCTAAATGGTGGGTGTTCATGTCAAAGCGTTCATACATCTCAAAAACAAACTGTGACTAAGCAACATACCCTTGACACGAATTTCTATTCCATTTCCACCATTTCCATCATTTCAGATCCAAATAGAGAATTTTGTAACGAAGCTTGGTCAACTCCTCAGTAATGCCATGTAGGGAGAAACAATTTTCCATTTGATTGACCCAAGTTGTTGGATCTGAGCCATCAAATTTGTTCACCTCAACTATGGGAAGATGGGGTCATGAGGTAGGTGGTTGGAATGAGAGTGAAGAGGTTGGTTGCAGCCAACTTCTTCAGGATAGAGAGGTGTTTCAGAGGAGGAAGGACCCTAGAATTTGTTCATGAATTGTTGGAGAGTGGAATTGACTTCAACAATTTGGATACCTAGTTGTTCCTGGATGTAGTCCATTTTGGCATGAATGGGAGGAATGTCCTTATTCACTTTGTCTTGAAGGGTGGTAAGGTTATTATTTGGTTTCTTATTGGTTTCTTCTTGGTGAGTGGGAGCCATGAGGGAAATAGGGGTGGGTCAATGGAAAAAAAAGAAAGATAAGTGATATATACCATTGTGATCAGGGAAACAAGAGAAAACCAATGGGATCAATGCGAAATAAAGGTGCCAAGAAGGGTATGGGTCCAAGGGTTAAAAAAGGTTAAAAATGATAGGTATCACAGTGATTAGGATGAAAAGAGGAATCCAATGAGATAGGTCTCAAACAAGGGTGTCGTCCAATCCCAAAAATTTTTTTTACTCCTGTCGATTTATACTCCGACTCGAATAATATTGCAGTGTGGAAATTCCCAAATTCTCAACAAAAACAAATGTGTAGGAATTTTGAAACCAAAATGTAGGAGGCGAGGTTGCGTGGCCAAAATATCATTTTTGTTCCTTGTCAGAATTTCCCCCCTGGTTATGGTTAACAGGGTTCCTATGGAAAAGGGTTTTCCCTATGTTATAGCTCTTTGATATACGTGTGGGGTCAAACAGTAGTGCTCAACCCAATATATCAAGGAACCAAATAAGGAGGCTCGACTGTACCCTCAGTCGTACTACCCAATTACCCAGGTATTGGAGAGTATCTTACCAAGTGTTGTTCTTGGTGGAACTATAGCTGTCAGGTGGCCAATAAGTTGATCTAGGGATGGTTTCAGGAGACCTACGGGACTCCCTATATACCAGCTGGTACATGGGAGCGATGGTCGTGTATAGATTATGTCTAATGTGGTACTACTCGAGGGGTACCAACAAGGGTTAAATAAGTTTCCAACAAGGGAGAAAATTTTGGTTTTTATGCAACCCCATGAATCTATCTGTATCCCCTGCATGTAGTATTCCCCCATTGAACGACAGATCTTTGTGCTTTAAAGACACTGACAATGCACATCTCTACCCTGGTAAAAAAAATTACCCACAATTCCTTCCAAGGAAAGTGCTCTGATACCACTTGTAAAGAACCAGATATAATATAATATGTAGAAACAATAATATTCAGTAGATATCAATGGAACAACAAAATATTGAGAAGACCAATACCAAAAATAATACCATTTTTCAAAGAAATAAATGTTCACTTGCCTCTTTGAGGGGGCAACCAACAACATAGCAGATCTCTATTACAATATTTCTCAAGAAATTTTTTCTCATGCCTCCTTTTCTTATTTATATTAATTCTATATTCTAAAGAACATTCTAGAGGAAGATATTTCTAGAAGCAAAAGCTTTTATTAGGTCTTCTTACATTGACTTATTCACAATTATTAAATAGGCCTTACTAACTTATGTAAACCTTTATTACATGGAAAATATATTTAGGCCTTATTAACTAACATCAGTCTTTATTAAATGGAAAATATATTATTCTATATACATGATGGGTTATGTCCCTAACATCTTCATAGATTCTTATCTCATGTTCGACTATCTGGGGGCCTATGCCTAGTATTTCTTCATATGACCAAGAAACAAAATGGCCAGGAATGGACATAGTTCATGTAGATAATAGTCATTTCAATGATGTATAATGTGTTCCAAGTCTATCCTAGAACCTTCTATCAGTGTATCATATCACTCATTCAGGTGAAGGTAAAATTGTATATTTTTCACCTCACCAAGTTGTAATCAAGGATTTAAAAGATCCTAAGCATGTCCTAACAACTAGAATTGTTGATGATATTACCAAGTTGTACAAATTTGACAACTTTTGGTGATGATATTTTCCATTAATTTTTGTTGTTCATAGTGATGACTTGAGAAAACTTTGGAATGAGCGGTTCGGTCATCTAAAATATCTCTCATTGTAGCAACTATGAAATCAACATATGGTGACTAGTTTTTCTCTTTTTTCTTGTGGATCAAATGGTGTTTTTGACGGTTGTGTTCTCAATGGGAAACTTTTGACAAATGTGACACTTGGCACACTTCATCCCCTTTGAAGCCTATTCACAATTATTTGTGTGTTGTGATTTATTCTCCTTCTTTCTTTGGGTGCATGTATTTCTTAACTTTGATTGATGACTTCTCCAGATGCACTTGGGTTTACTTCTTAAAACTTAAGAGTGATTTTTTTGAAAATATTTTGGCCTACAAGGCCCTTGTAGAAAAACAATATGGACATCAACTTCAAAGGTTAAGAACATATAATGGAGGTGAATATGTGAACAATAAGTTTACAAGTTACTACATTGTACAGGGCATTCAGATGCAACATATTGTTCCATATACACCATAAAAAAATGGCGTTTCTAAGCGAAAGAATCGCACATTAAAAGAAATGGCTAATTATATGATCTAATCTAAGGGATTAAGTCTTAATTATTGGGTGGAAGCCATCCACTGTGTAAATTACATAGTAAATCACACTCCCACAAAGGCTTTAAAAAATATAACACCATAAGAAGCATGGAATAAAATTAAGCTAGATGTAGGCCACTTCCGTGTATTTGGTAGTGTGGCATGGGATTACATTCTTGATGAGAAAAGGAAAGCATTGCAACCTAAAAGTGAGAAGTGATTTTTTGTTGGATATTTTGAAGATGTCAAAGGTTACAGACTTCTTCAACCTCATTCCAATGAAATTGTTATTAGAAGAGATGTTAAATTTGATGAAAATATATTGACCTGTGAGCCTAATTCGACGTTTGTTCCATCTTCATCCTGCAAGCCATATTCGACATTTTTTCCATCTTCTATTCCTATTCTGGTTTATTCTTCTTCATATGATGAGAGTGAGGATGAAAATACACCTCTGCCTGCTCACCTTCCTCTGGATGAGTCCATTGAACATGAACCTGCACCAACACCATCGCTCCCCACATGGGTTTGTTCAATTCAAGAAGTAGTTGGTGATCTTGTCAATGATCCGCCATACCAACATCAAACACATTCACAGTTCTAGCAAGCCTCTTCTCTTTTGTCTCAAGTTTTAGAAACTCATGATCCATAAACATTTGTAGAAGCTTTAGGTTATCCATATTGAGACATAACAATGAATTAAGAGTATCTCCCTTTAATGGCGAACGATACTTGGGATCTTGTAGCTTTTATTAAAGGAAGAAAAATTTTCATATGTAAAATGGGTTTACATAACTAAGTATGCATCAGATGGAAGTGTTGAAAAACACAAGGCCAAGTTAGTTTTCAAAGGGTTCTCTCAAGTTGAATGCATTGACTATAATGAAACCTTTTCCCCCGTAGCCAAAATGAATTCCATCCACCTTGTTCTATCCCTTGCTACCTCACATAATTATGAGTTCCATCAAATGTATATTAAATCCACCTTATTTTATGGGGATTTTAAAGAAGAAATATTGATGGAACAACCTCCTCGATATGTCCAGGATGACTCTATCCTTGTTTGTTTCCTTAATAAATGTATTTATGGTCTTAAGCAAGATCCTCGATATTGGTATTCCAAAATGGACTGATTTCTTCTTGTTATGAGAAATCTTACTCTACTAATAAGTTAAACTCCCCTTTAGACCAAGACCCCTTCTTTGGTCCAAAGATAGAAGTAAAAAAATGGTTGTTATTTTCCTTATATATCTAGTTCATTAACCTATAGATAGAAAGAGGAAGACACACTTGTTTCCCTAATTTTTTCCTTGCTACTTTGTCCTTTTTCTTTTTTACTCCAATTCCTTCAGCGGCCAAAGAGACCTTCAAAACAAGAGACAATCAAACCTTCCTACTTCTACTAGATTTTGTTAGATAAAAACCAGATCTATATATACCCGATTTTACTTAAGCATAGACATTATCATGAACAACATAATGAAAGGAATAGACCAAGTTGATATTAAATGTGTAGTGTCCCCAAGGCCGATCCCTGTTGCAAATCATGATATATGAAATGAATTGTAAACATGTTCCATAGGCTGGTGAGCCAAGTTTTGTATAACTGGTAGGCTTATGTGTTTGTTAGGCCAGGGAGCCTAAGTGTTGAAGGCCAGGAGCATGTTGATGTACTTGTATGTATGCAGAATGATTAATAAAATATAAACACCGCCAGGTGCAGACCGACCACGATGAATGAGTGAAGGGGGACTGAGCATCCACAGAGTGGGCAAGGGATTAGGGGCTGGAAGGTGGGAAAAGGGGGCTAAGTGTTGAGCCTAGGAGCTAAGACTAGGGGGCTTAAGCCTGGGATATAATATTTTAATAATTATTTCCCAAAAGACATGTGTATTTTATTTTATTTTTATCCTAAGTTCCTAGCAAGGGAAAATGTGCAAAAGGGATGCATGCTAAGGGAACGCATGCATTTCCCAGGGTGACAAGTGTCAACCCTGGTGCATGAAAGTATAAGAGCCGAGATGAACTGTGTGAGGGGATTCTTCTCCATTCTACCCGACCGTCTAAGGGGGAACCCGTCCGACCTATGAAAGAGTACCCTCGTACAATCCCAAAATGAAAAACCGTGAGACTATCATGTGATTGCTGAACCTGTTTGGGAAGCACGTGTCTGATTTTCCCAATTAACTGTTGCGGCCACGTAGTGCTGGACTGCGCCTGGCATGCTGACCAGAGTAAGCTTTGTGCTGAGCTTGTATATGACCTCTTTTCTGGTGAGGGAGGCGACTGTGGTTGGAAGAGGCAGGTTGTCAAGCCTGTGATCAACTCTTTCTAGGTGAAAGAGTTTGTTGGGAAGTGGTTTCTTCCAAAGAGTACCTAGCACCAGCTACGGGCTCTGAGACTTCCTGATCCGGCCTATTGCCGAGACCCAGAGGGGGAGGTTAGCACTGATGGACTGTGTGTGTGAAGGTGTATACTCCCGGGCGGAACAGGCATGTGGGGAATGAGAGTCTGGTAGTAGTGGGCGTAAGATGGCATCTTTGAGAAGAATCCTTCCAAATATTTCTGTGTTGTTTTCCCTGTAACCTCAGCCTAGCCTAGGATTCCTTTCCTTGGGGTGAAGATCAGTCCCAACTCGGGGGTGACCCACTGTTGAGACGATGAGCAGTGTGGTCTAAGGCTGGGAGGTTCGTGGAAGGCCTGCACTTGGTTGGTGGATTTCACCACTGTTACAAGATAAGTATCTAACTGTGTTCTTATCACATTTTGCATGACTGTGCTACATAAATTATCATGATTTCCGCTGTGTATATGAATTACTGTTAAATGCTATGGATTGTTAATCGTAGCAGTAAAATTATATGTTTTTACTCTGAGTTAAATGTATTTCATTACTTGAATGCATGTGACTATATAATGTATGTATGAATTATGTAGAAGTGCGTGTACAGATTGTTACATAGTGTGTTATAAATGCTGGGTAAGCAAAAAGGTACACTGCAAATTGGCATCAGAGAGAAGGTTTCAGACGCTGRGCCTAAATGGGCCAGTGGAGTGGTCGTTGGACCGAGAATGTGAAGGGAATTAGGCCTGGAATGGCCCATTTCGGACCTTGGTTTGTTCCAGTGTGTCAAGTAGTTGCTTGACCGCACTTACGAGCTCAGGAGGTTTAGCGGTGCAGTGAAACCGTAGCCAGTGTGGTCTACGGCCACGGGGAGACAGGTCTCTACACCAATGGTGTTAGAACCTTAGAATCTATTTGGGAGGTGTCTGAAGGTTCAAACCTCAATGATTAAAGGAAAAATCCCGAAAGAGATCTAGACCGTCCAAAATACGGAGGACACGTGTCGTGAGATTTTCCATTTCGGGAAATTGGGAATCGCGATATCGGGAGTCCTGGTAACAAGGGATCGAGACTTTCCATGATGGAAACCCCAGAACAGTCGTGGACCATCCGATTTGAGATGGCGACGTGTTGTGAGACTACTCGTTTCGAGGATCGGCAATACGGTAGTTCCGATGACAAGATCTTGAACTTTCGTCATGATAAATCCCAAACATACTGTCGAGACATCAGCATGTGCCTAAGTCCCGATGAACGGACGAGATTCCTTTGGGAAATCTTAGGGTCTATAAAGACCGTTCGATGTGAGAAAGATCTGACCGTTGGATTTACATGGGGAATTTCATATCAGGGATTGGGTGTTGGAAATCCCGACATCACTACAACAGGAGTCGCGAAATTGCGAAACGCGATATCCCAACGGACAAAAGAATCGTGTGGGGGCCACAGGATCTGAAAGGTGGATAGGTGGCATGTCGTTTCGGGTTTTCACAGTGAGAAGTCCCGAAAATTTATGCATTTAGGATTTGCGATATTGCGAACCTCGAAATGCCAATGGAGTGAGGGACCGTTGAATAGTCAATCGTGCGAGTGTATGGGAGAAACGACATATCAGGGATCCTGGTGACAAAGTGTTGATTCATTTTGGAGTCGCAAACCGCGAAACTTGATAAGTGGGAGCTAGCTGTTAGTCAGTCGGGATTCGGAGAATCGAGAATCGCGGGGACAAGAAGTCCAGGCATTGGGAAACTCCGAACCCCGAAACCCAACGAGAGGTTTGACTATGGTGATGAGGTAGAGGTCACGTGGACCAGGAGCTAAGCCAAGAGGGCTAACGTGTGAAGGACGCGTCGGGATTCGTAGAATCGCGAACCCTGAGGACATGTGCCTTTGGACATTGGAAAGTTTGAAACTCTGATAGGAGGTATGACTGTGGTCATATAAGGGGAGGTCGTGTGAACCATGAGTCTAGCCCAAAGAGTTAAATGGGAGTTCTCCAGTACTGAAACTCCGAAATACCAAAAACTGAAGTTTTGAACACATGAAAAATATAAAGATGAACAAAGCTCAGAAAATTCGTGAAATTGAAACACTTTCTCAAACTCGATTGTCACAAAAGATGAGGAATTGTCAAGAAAATGAAGGCTCGACAAATTCGAGTCGTCTGCGCATTATATTGCAGAAGACTAACGAATGCCAGAACTATTTGGAAATTGCCTCAAACGCAAAGAAATGGGAGAGATACATAATACTTCCAGTTCAAGAAACTTATTTAAAACAAAATGTCTTTTATTTTGTTCGAACTGGCTTATAAATATTGTGGATTGTTCGTGAAGGTTTAATGGACTGACAAACTTTGAATTGAATTTCACAGTGCATGTGCAGAGTTCAACAAAGGTCAGGATTCGAGTTAACCAATGCCGAGTATGGAGTGGGGAAAAGTGCAGATTAACCCTGAAATAGAAGACGAACAGGAAGGAAAGGATGTTAACCTAGGAGTCGAAGGATCGAAATCCAATGGGCATGGAAAAGAAAAGGATAAGGAAGAACACATAATGACAATCTTTGAAGGATTGCAAAGAGAGGCCAAGGCTCGCCGAGATGATAGACGAAAGCTCATGAAAGTCAGGGACCAGCAGGGTGCATTAAACTTAATTTTTTTGAAGAGTCTGGAAAGAATAGAGAAGAAACTCGAGAAAGGAAGAGACTCAAGTACGATGGGGAGTCGCAGAACCCATGGGAGAAGAAGTAGGTTGAGGAGTGGTAGCCAACATCTTAGTCTCTCCCAAATAAATTCTGACAGTAAGACACACAGTAGTTTAATCTCGTCCCCCACCAGAAAACATCGAAAATCTGGAAAGGAGGAATTGAAAGGAGAGATGAACAAGATTAAGCCTCCAAAATTCGATGGAGAACATAAGAAGGAGGAATATGCCGAGACCTGGTTTCTTGGCATGAAGAAATACTTTCAATTGCAAAATTATTCCGCCCATGCAGAAGGAAGAATTGCAATGTACCAACTGAAGGGAAAAGCATCCATCTGGTGGGATCAGTTTGTGCAGGTGCAACACATCAGAGAGAAAGAGGTCACTTGAAAGGAATTTAAGAGGTATTTCGAGAAGAAATACCTGACTAAAAGATACTATGACAGAAAGATGAAGGAGTTGTTCGAATTCAAGTTGGGCAGTATGACCATTGATGAGTATGAACGAAGTTGTCTGGAACTACTGAAGTATGTTCCATTCTTCAAAGACGAGGCTGTGAAAATTCAGAGGTATCTGAGTGGACTGCCACCTTCCATTGGTGAAAAGATTCAATACGATGATCCTAATACCATGGAATAAACCATAAGAAGGGCGAAATTCCTATACGAATAGCAAAGAGAAAAGACTACCTTTCGGAAGGCTTGGAATGACCAGAAGAGGGTTAAGAAAGAATAGAGGCAGAAGGGAGACAAGCCATCCTTTTTCAGAAACAGTATTGAGGGATATCCATCGTTTAGAGAGCCAAGAATGATTGAAGAGAGACCACAAAGACAAAGACAGGCGCCCATTTAGTGTTGGGGCTGTCAAGGAAACCACAAGTACAGAGATTGTCCCCATAAAAATGGTAAGGAGAGAACTGTACATACTGTTCAACAAGATGAAACAGTGGAGGATATGGGTAGCATAATTCCGAGGATCTACGTAGCCCTGAACAATAAGCAAGTGGAATTTCAATCGCACATGATTGAAGTGGAAGGTATGATCAACAACCGACCACTTGTTATTTTGATTGATTTAGCGGCTAGCCATAGTTATGTAGATCCTAGAATGGTGGAAAGTTTGCATCTAACGAAGAGAAAAAATGAGAAGTCTTGGTTAGTGAAGTTGGCCATAGGGACCAAGAGGAAGGTCACTGAATTGGTTAAGTCCTGTTCAGTGGACATGAAAGGAATGAGCACTAAGGCTGAATTGAACATTCTGCCTTTAGGCTCATATGATTGCTTAATTGGGATGGACTGGTCGGACCAGCACCATGCCCTTCTGGATTGTCGTAACAAGAGGTTCACATGCCTATACGAAGAGGGAAATTAGGTAACAGTCCAAGGAATTCCCAGAGCCATGGCTATGAGGGAAATCTAAGCCATGCAGCTGAAGAAATGTTATCGGAAAGGCTGTCAATTATTTGCAGCTCGGGTGGAAGAAGAATCCCAAGATGTAGTATCGAATTTGGAAGACCATGAAGTACTCAAGGAGTTCAAGGATGTATTTCAGGAGGTACCTGGACTACCTCCGAGGATGGACATCGATTTTTCTATAAATTTGATGCCTGGAACAACTCCAGTTTCGAAAGCTCCTTATAGGATGAGTACGCCAGAGCTGAAAGAGTTGCAATTGCAGCTCAAAGAGCTACTAAAGAAAGGTTACATTCACCCCAGTGTGTCACCGTGGGGAGCCCCGGTCCTATTCGTTAAGAAGAAATATGGGACGTTGAGGCTGTGCATTGACTTTCGACAGTTGAATAAGGTCACTGTCAAGAACAAGTATCCTCTGCCGAGGATTGATGATCTTTTCGATCAGTTGAAGGATGCGGAAATATTTTTGAAAATAGATCTCCGATCTGGATATCCCCAAGTGAGAATAAGGGATGAGTACATTAGAAAGACCACCTTCAGAACAAGGTATGGTCATTATGAGTTTACAGTGGTGCCGTTTGGATTGTCCAACGCGCCTGTTGTCTTTATGTGCTTAATGAATAGAGTGTTCAGAAATTATCTGGACAAGTTTGTCATAGTCTTCTTGGACGATATCTTGGTGTATTCCAAGACAGAGGAAGAACATGAACAACACCTGAGAATGGTGCTATAGGTGTTGAGAGAACACCAGTTGTACGCAAAACTG
>ML778948.1:274159-284552 GCA_009831015.1 Picea engelmannii
GAACTAGAAACATACGCCGACTTGGAAGCCCTTCCGGAATATGAGGCAACCAGAGATATTTTTAATCAAGCGGGGTGGGAGTCGTTTTTGAAGAAGTTTGATGGATATAATGATGCAATCATGCTCCAGTTTGCTCTGCATTTTGAGGGTGGATCCGCCAAAGTGGGCGAGCTCGAATTCAAGGTCACGAATAAGTTCATTTCGGAGGCAATTCAATTTCCCACCACAGGCCAAAGATGGACAAAGGGGCAGCCGGTTGATAAAAATCTCTGTACACAGTTGTTGAAACCTCAGTACCCGGGAACACAATGGTCCGAGGGAACATCGCGGTTTTGGCTGGAACCACAGTGGGCTCAATTGTTGGCCATCCTCCAGTGTTACCTCACGTGTGAGGGTCGATATACCATCATATTACCCTGCCATGCTCGACTTCTGTTACACTTCACAGGTACTCTGTTGAACATACCTTTCTTTTTGTTAAAAAGTTTAAAAAGGATGGCCGAACAGGTCCAAAGGGCTAATGAGTTTCGAAGAAGTCTATTCCACTTTGGTTTAGTTAAAATATTGATTAAATCTACACTGGAGAAGAAGCAAGAGACTTGGGATCTATTCACCGTAAAAACCCTCGCCTGTGCCTAGTCTAAAGATAAGAGTGCGAGGCCTGTTCCCCCACACAAAAAGTTGAACTCCAGGAAACAGAGGGTCCAAACCCTGACTAAAGACTATGTTGGGGACCCTGATCTAGAACCTCCAATTGATGATGGAGTAGAAACCAATACTGAAACTATGAAGGACACCACACCTACAGAGGCGAACATTGAAATCCCGAGTTCCCCCCTAGCTGCCAAGAACATCATCAATGTGGAGGAACTAGCAGAGTCAATTGACAAGCCTAGGAGGAATCCGAAAAGGAAATGTAAAAGCATATTTTCAGGAATGGACAACTCGGTGCCTAGTTACCCTCCACAAGAGAGATTGGAAAGTATGGATGGTCACGAGGAGGCTCCAGAGCCCTCCGAAATGACCTGGACTCTGTCCCAACTCATTCGAAAAAACCGTAAAACGGATTGGCAGGCTACTACACCCAAAGGAATTGTGCAGAATGAGTCAATTCAAGTACCAACCGGTACCCCTGTTCAGATGCAAAGAGAGTCCACTCCTAGTCCAGTTGACGCCTATGAACACAGCCCAAATGAGTTCACTCCTGAACTCAGTCCAGATCATAATTTTGATCCAGTTGACACTTATGAACGCAGCCCAGATGAGTTCACTCCTGAGCTCAGTCCAAATCATAATTCCGATAGAGCTTACACCCATGCTCAGAGTCCAGACGAATTTACTCATGCGTCTAGCCCTCAAGCACAGCCAGTACAAGGTCAAACATTTGAAACCCACTGCGAGATTTCCTCCAGTCGACCCTTGAAACCAATGGTGGAAAAACTAGAACACAACAATAACAGATTGAAGGAGAAGTTGCATGAGTACATTGTATTGGATAGACATATTAAAACTGAGAATGAACTCATGAAACTCAGGGTGACTCACCTCTTGTCCAAAATTGAAAGGATAAAGCAGAGGAATAAGGATATTTTCAAAAGGAACAGGCAACTTCAGAGGACTGCCAGAAAGCATGTTATAATCAACAGAGTCCTCAAGAAAGAAATCCATAATCTGAAGAAGCAGGAGAGGCTACAAATGTTGGTTGCAGCCGCTGCAACCCTCTGATTGCTACCAGTCTTTGACTTTTTGTTCCCTGAGGACAGGCAAAGACTTCAGTTTGGGGGCTTGTTGGTCTCCAGTTTTGATCATGTTTTTGCCTATACTATATCACAAAGACCTCCATATCTATACCCAGTACCACCCCTTTTGGCCTTGTTTTGACATAATTGACATCTCCCTACCATTCAATGGGGCTACTTAAGGTATCTTTACGTTTCAAGCTATTTTTATGCATTTTGATGCTTTAAACTGATATTGGAACTAATGTCGCTTGGGTTAGGTACCACTTCTATTTTTGGAACAGGATTGCCAGTACCAGGTATCGACTCGTACCCCATGGAGATACCAATGAAGTCGCTCAAGATCTGTGCATTATGGTCAGAATGGGAGACAAAGAGATTCACATGACAGATGGAGTCATCGCTCACAGGATGATTGAAGGCATAATGATAAAACTGAGTCGTTAATTCTTCATCGTTCACACTTCGTGACACTACGTGTCACGAAGATGTGAAGACTGTTTTAAACTTGATTCCAAGCTATTTTCGGATCGGGGATCCGTTTATCTTTACGTGTTTTTGCTTAAGACTGTTATAGAGGATGATCTATATATAACCAGGGGATCACTCCTAATAGACGGTTGGACTATGTTATGTTATGAACACACATTTCTGAATAAAAACTGTTGTTGCATTATGTTACTCGACTGGTATATGATTTGAGTATTTTCTTCTGAGTTAATGGAATGTGAAGTATACACAGTGATTGCATAGAATGATATAGTTGGTTCTGATTATTCCTTACAGCGTTTGTGCCATTTGGTTGGGCCCGCCAAACAGGTGAAATTCGCTTCTTTACTCTGTCATAGATTTAGTTATTTCAATGTGTTAGTGTTTGCTTACATGATAGCTTAAAGTTTCAGAATTAACTCGTTCAAAATCGTGTTTATTTATTCTTCAACCGAATCGTTCCAGCATAACTAATATCTTTTACGTTGATGAGTATTGAACGCATGAATGATGCCTGTAGGGTTTAGCGCATGAACTCGGTTTGATTGGTTTCTAGTTTTCAATTCGAGCATAACTCGGAGTTTGAATGAACTTTGCTTTGTTAGATAGTTAGTTATCTTGCTTAATTAGAATAGTTAGATTACAGTTAAATTAGAGGAAGCTTCCGGTACCAGTAGGGTAAGTAGGATATATCCTTGTTTTCCTGTAGACAGATTTAGATTCATTTGTAACGTTCAGATTAAATGCATTTTAGGAAATACTCTTTTTGTAATGGCTTGAATCGAAATGGTGATGATAGATGATTAAAAGTAGTGGTGGAATAATCTTGTGAAATCACACTTCTGCATGGAAATGGAAGCACCCACATTTAAGCATAGGACTGTTTTATGTTAATGACTTAAATAGGAAATGCTAAGTTTCCGATAATCATTAGGATTCAAGTTCTCAGAGTGA
Organism: Picea engelmannii; assembly: GCA_009831015.1. Classification (NCBI taxonomy): domain Eukaryota; kingdom Viridiplantae; phylum Streptophyta; class Pinopsida; order Pinales; family Pinaceae; genus Picea; species Picea engelmannii. The sequence goes on from ML778948.1 coordinate 277,342, forward strand.
GTTTGTGTTTTCTTCTAAGGATAGCATTCAGATAGCGATTAGAGCCTTACCTGCACATACAATGTAGCAGCTCAAAGTTTACCAACCCTTGTTTGACAATTTAGTGTTTCAGGTCATTCAAATCTTCAATTTAGTGGCCTGACACAAAGTACTCTCCTTATGTGTAATTAGAAAAGAGGAGTCGTCATCAGAAAACTTAGTGAATTTATACAACCTTGACTTGTGATCCACCTCACCAATTGCAATGATGGAATTGTCATGCATGTGAATTATTGAAATTGAATTTGATGTAAATTAAACCTTTTTACCTTTCTGAGTGATCTGATAAACTGAGAGAAGATTCATATAAATATTTGGAACATGTAAAACATTCTCAAAACTGACATTATGGAGTTCCGCTCTCCCTTCTCGTGCTACTACTACTGGAGTACCATCCCCCATGAGAATAGGGGGTCTTCAACATCACCTCAAAGGAGAGAAAACTTCCTCTTTCATTGCCATATGATGAGAGGCACCAGAATCTATAATCCATGAATCATATGAGGAATTAATTGCAGCAAGATCATGATGATTACCTTTCTTAGGATCATGATTACATGCACATGTTCTGCTAAAGTGCATGTGCCATAAGATCGATTTGTTTCTTCATTCATTTAGATTCTTCATGATTCGGTTTATTGCAGTAAGTACATTGATTTCTCTTCTTCTTCTTCTTGGAATATGAAGAGTCTTTGGAACATGAAGAATCATTGACGGGTTTGGAATATCCCTGCTTCTCGTTTTGTTTCTCCTTCACGTTTTGTTTGGATGATCCTTTTTCATCATGCATGGCGATTGCATGTGCTTTGGGATCCTTGATTAGGCCCATCTAAATAATTTTTTCCTACTCATGTGTGAGAGAATCAATGAATTGATTCATGGTAGGCATCTTCGAATTTATTCCCATGAGATACCTTCCTGAATGGAAAGTGGAAACATAAATATCATATTTTGTTCCTAGCTTGGCCAAGATTGATAGAATAAGTTGGTCTGCTTATTTAGACTTATCAATACCAAAATATTTTATCTCAATATCAAATATTTAAACTTAGTAAAGAAATCATGTATATTATCAAAACTTTTAGGATCCAAAGTATTCAACTCTACCTCAAACATATGACCTCTCAACTCATCCTTCTTTCCAAACACAATTTCCAAGGTGGCACGGATATCATTTGGAGACATGCATACAACAATATGAAACCATAGATCAATTGAAATCAATTCAAGAAGAAGTATTGTGGCTTCATCCTTTCGTTTTGCCCATATCATCTTCACAATTGTTGATGTAGGTTATGTTTCTGTCCCCATCGTCAAGTTGTATACTCCTTTCCTTCTGATTTGGAATTCTGCCTTGGGATTCCAATCAAAATAATTGTATGGTGTGAAGATTACCACCAAGTTTGAATGTATAATAGGTGTCCTATCCATCTCTCCCATTGTTTCTGAGAACCCCTAAAAATTTACTCTTAATTTGCAAGTGAAAAACTAAGATATCACAGTAGAAAGGGAACTTTAAGTGAAAATGTGTATCAATTTCAAGAGATGATCTACCGATTTAATTTTTGAGCACACGGTGAGGAATATCTCCAAACAGATTAAAATCTACTTGCAAAATGGGTCGATTCACTTATTTTATGATTTGTTTCCTAAAAAATTTAATATGTTGGGATAACTCACTACAGAAAGTTATGACCACGGATTCATATCAATTTCAGGAGATGATCTTTCGGCTTACTTTCTAAGAAAATGGTGAAATATTTCGCCAAACAGTTGAAACCCCACTTGAAGAATGGGTCGATTTACTTCCCTCGGAAAGTTAATATTTTAGGAGAAATCAATGCCAAAAGGTACGACCATGGATTTTTCTCGTCAAAAGTTGGATTTTCCTTATTCATTGGCTTGTCTGGATTTCTCCAAACAATGTAGCTATGATACCATGTCAATGTTTCATTGAAACCTGTGCAAGAGATCTATCTAAAGAAAGTACAAACAAATTTTATCAATAAAGGAAGAGAGATACAATATGGAAGAATGAGAAAATATATTCACACTACTCCAATGAGTTGATGATTGATACATAGATGATGATCAATATGATACAATGAATGAGTGTAATACCATCATATATAAAATATAACATTCCATAATAGCAGAATGCATGCATGCATAATAACATAATAGTGGTGATATAAAATGGAAAGTCTAAAATAGAACTAGTCAGTTAACTCCCACTGAACTAGTGTGCCAAAAATAGAAATTTCTCCAACACCCCCTGAACATCACTATGGAGTAAAAAATTATTCCCAGCTACTAGGCCATATTACGTACTCATGTACAATGAAACTAATGAAAACTGAACAAAAATGAGGAAAGAGGGAAAACCACGTGGGAACAAAACACCCCCTCAAAATACAATGCATCAAAAGAAGGAAAAGGCAGCTGCTAGGAAACTGTATTCTTCACTGCTAGACGATCTCGCAAAGTCTGAAACTATGCTCACTGAAATTCTTCATGAATATGTAGAAATATTTATGGATCTAATGAAGTCCTTTCGAAATCTGTCGAGCCTTGTACCTCTTGATCCTGTGGACCCATATGCACCTTAAAATATTCCTTTCTGGTGGAATTGAAACCAGATCGCAAGTCTAATTCTCTAGGATTGATTCATACTATTTCTACATGGTTTCTTTCCATAATGGATTTCCCACAGCCTCACTGTAGGTCTACGGATCGGAAGATTGAACCATATAACAATGCATGGGTATCATTGGTTTAGAAAATGAAAGTACATGAGAATTCTCCTCATGATAATATTGAGTCTTCCTCGAATCCAATGGTTTCCCTACAAGGACACCTACTGCCTGAAGTGTGAAGTGTGTCATCTTGGGCATCTGTTGAAGCTTCGATGATGGCTTCTTATTTGGTTGTACTACCTACTTATTTAGATTGATATAATCTGTGTGTATGGAATCATGTCTTATGTATGAAACTAATGGAAGCAAAATAGTATCTGCATGTTGCACTGGAGGTGCATGCAAAGTACTCTCATTATGTGTAAGTAGAAAAGTAGAGTCATTGCCAGAAAACTTAGTGAATTTATACAATCTTGACTTGTGATCCACCTCACCAATTGTAATGATGGAATTGTCATGCATGTCAATTACTGGAACTGAATTTGATGTAAATTCAACCCTTTTACCTTTTTGAGTGATCTAATCAACTAAGAGAAGATTCATATAAATATTTGGAACATGTAAAACATTATACGAACTCACATTATGGAGTTCCACTCCCCCCTCTCCTGCTACTGCTACTGAAGTATCATCCCCCATGAGAATAGGGGGTCTTGAGCATGGACTCAAAGAATAGAAAACTTCCTCTTACGTTGCCATATGATGGAATGCACTAGAATCTATAATCCATTACTCATATGAGGAATTAATTGCAACAAGAGCATGATGATTACCTTTCTTAGGAGCAAGATCTTATTCCTTCTACTTATTGACTCCCTTTGGAATGAAGTTTCCAAGGTTGTTCTATTGAATTGCATGTGCCATAAGATTGATCTATTTCTTCATGCATGTAGATTCTTCATGATTCAATTTATTGCAGTAAGTGAACTGCTTTCCCTTATTCTTCTTCTTGGAATCTGAAGAGTCTTTGGAACCTGAAAAATCATTGAAGGGTTTGGAATATCTCTCCTTGTCATTCTATTTCTCCTTCTTGTTCTGTTTGGATGATCATTTTCCATCATGCATAGTGAGTGCATGTGCTTTGGGATCCTTGATTAGGCCCATCTGAATGAGGTTTTCATGCTCATGTGTGAGAAAATCAATGAATTGATCCATGGTAGGCATCTTCCAATTTGTTCCCATGAGATACCTTCTTGAATGGAAAGTGGAAAAATAGATAGCATGCTCTGGCCCTAGATTGGCCAAGATTGTTAGAATAAGTTGGTCCACTTGTTTAGACTTATCAATACCACAAGTTTCTAAGATAAATATCAAAGATTTAAACTTAGTAAAGAAATCATGTGTATTATCAAATCTTTTACGATGCAAAGTATTCAACTCTACCTCAAACATATGACCTCTCATCTCATCCTTCTTTCCAAACAAACTTTCCAAGGTGGTCCAGATCTCGTTTGGAGTCATGCATGCGGCAATATGAAATCATAGATCAGTTGAAATCAATTCAAGAAGAATTATTGTGGCTTCATCGTTTCAGTTCTCCCATGTCATCTTCTCAATTGTTGATATAGGTTTTGTTTATGTCCCCATCGTCAATTTGTACAACCCTTTCCTTCTGAGTTGGAATTTTTCCTTTGGATTCCAATCAAAATAATTGTATGGTGTGAGGATTACCACCAAGTTTGACTTTATAATAGTTTTCCTATCCATATCTCCCACTATTTATGAGAACCCCTAAAAATTTACTCTTAATATGCAACTGAAAAACTAAGAAGTCACTGCAGAAAGGGCACTTTAAGTGAAACTTCATATCAGTTTCAGTAGATGATCTTCAAATTTAATTTTTGATAAAACAGTGAGGAATCTCACCAAACGGTTTAAAACCCACTTGCAAAATGGGTAGATTTACTTCTCTATTGAGTCATTTCCTCAAAAAGTTAATATTTTGGTAGAAATAACTGTAGAAAGGTATGACCACATATTTGTATCAGTTTTAGGAGATTATCTTTCGGCTTACGTTTTGATCAAACAGTGAATAATTTCGTCAAACGGTTGAAAACCCACTTGCAGAATGGGTCAATTTACTTCCAAGAAGTGTAGTTTCCTAAGAAAGTTAATATTTTGGGAGAAATCACTTCCGAAAGGTATGACCATGAATTTTTCTCGCCGAAAATCCGATTTTCCTTATTCTTTGGATTGTCTGGCTTGCTCCAAGCAGTGTAGCTCTGATACCATGCCAATGTTTCATTGAAAATAGTGTAGGATATTAGCTAAATAAAGTACAAACAAAGTTTATCAAGAAATGAAGAGAGATTCAATATGGAATAATTAGAAAATATTTTCACACTACTCCAATGAGCTGACAATTGATACATAGATGATGGTCAATATGATACAATGAATGAGTGGAATACACTCATATTTAGAACATAAAATTCCATAATAGAAAAATGCATGCATGCATAATAGCATAATAGTTATGATCTAAAATAGAACTAGTCAGTTAACTCCCACTGAACTAGTGTGTCGAAAATGGAAATTTCTCCAACACCCCCTGAACATCACTATGGAGTAAAAAATGAGTCTCGTCTACTAGGCCATATTAGGCACTCATATACAATGCAACTAATGAACACTGAATAAAAATGAGGAAAGAGGGAAACCATGTGGTAACAAAACCCCCCCTCAAAAGACAATGCATCGAAAAAAGAAAAAGGCAGTTGCTAGGAAACTGTGTTCTTCACTGCAAGAAGATCCCGCAAAGTCTAAAACATGTGCTCATTGAGAGTCTTCATGAAGATGTAGAAATATTTATTGATCTGATGAAATCCTTTGGCAACCTATTGGGCCTTGTACCTCTTGATCCTGTGGACCCATCTTCACCCAAAAATATTCCTTTCTAGTGGAAGTGGAACCAGATCACAAGTTTGATTCTCTATGAGTGATTCATACTCCTTCTGCATGGATTCTTGCCATAATGGATTTCCCATGGCCTCATTGTAGGTCTATGGATCAAAATATTGAACCATATAGAAATGCATGGGCATCATTGGTTTAGAAGATGAAAGTACATGAGAAGGATCCTCATGATGATATCAAGTCCTCCTTGAATCCAATGGATTCCCTACAAGGACACCTTCTTCCTGAAGTGTGAAATGTGCTCTCTTGGGCATCTACTAAAGCTTCGGTGTTGGCTTCTTATCTGGCTATACTACCTACTTGTTTCCATGTATAGAATATGAGTGTATGGAATCATCTCTGATGTATGAAATTGATGGAACCAAGTTTTATTGTATAATAGGTGTCCTATCCATCTCTCACATTGTTTATGAGAACCCCTAAAATTTCACTTTTAATATCCAAGTGAAAAATTAAGAAATCACTGCAGAAAGGGCACTTTAAGTGAAAATTCATATCAGTTTCAGTAGATGATCTTCTGATTTACTTTCTACGGTGTGGAATCTTTCCAAATGGTTTAAAACCCACTTGTAGAATGGGTCAGTTTACTTCTCAATTGAGTTGTTTCCTCAAAAAGTTAATATTTTGGGAGAAATAACTATATAAAGGTATGACCACAGATTCATATCGATTTGAGGAGATGATATTTCGGCTTAATTTTTGAACAAACAGTGAAGAATTTCTCCAAACGGTTGAAACCCACTTGAAGAATGGATTGATTTACCTTCCTTAGGAGTCGTTTCCTCATAAAGTTAATATTTTGGGGAAAATCACTACCGAAAGGTACGACCACGGATTTTGCTCGTCGAAAATCTTATTTTCTTTATTCTTTATCTTTTCTGGCTTTTCTCCAAGCAACGTAGCTCTGATACCATGTCAATGCTTCATTGAAACCTTTGTAGGAGATATAGCTAAAGAAAGTAAAAACAACTCTTATGAAGAAAGGAGGAGACATCCAATATGGAAGAATGAGAAAATATATTCACACTACTCCACTGAGTTGATGATTGATACATAGATTATGATCAATATGATACAATGAATGAGTGGAATACACTCATATATAGAACATAAGATTACATAATATCAGAATTCATGCATGCATAATATCATAATAGTAATGATCTAAAATAGAAATTCTAAAATTGAACTAGTCAGTTAACTCCCACTAAACTAGTGTGCCAAAAATAGAAATTTCTTCAACACACCCTGAAAATCACTATGGAATAAAAATGAGTCTTGGCTACTCTTCCATATTAAGAAATCATGTACAATGAAACTAATGAACACTGAATAAAAATGAGGAAAGACGGAAAACCATGTGGGAAAAAAAAAACCCTCAAAAGACAATGCATCAAAAGAAGAAAAAGGCAGTTGCTAGAGAATTGTCTTCTTCACTGCGAGACGATCCCGCAAAGTCTGAAACTTCTTCTCACTAAAAGTCTTCGTGAATACGTAGAAATATTTATGGATCTGATGAATTCCTTTGGAAACCTGTTGGGCCATGTACCTCTTGATCCT
>ML778948.1:288993-303319 GCA_009831015.1 Picea engelmannii
TCCCAAGTTTCGGCCCTTCTGGGTATGAAAATTTATTTTATGTAGTTCTTTGATATTTCTTCTCTGCAATGCCACAGGTCTGATCAAAATTGGATGTGCCAAGTGGAATTTACGGTAACTTCCCCACAACTTGCCGATTTTTGGACTTTCCAGGAGATCTCTTTTGTATAGCATGCCCCGCCCAAAATAATTGATATAAAATTCTGAAACTCACACCACAAATATTACAGACTGTCCACGAGCCAATGAAACTAGTCTCGCTCAATTTGGATACTCTAGGAAGAATTTATGATTGTTTTACCTAGAACACCTTCTTGAGACTAGTCAATAGGACTAGTCAGATACCCTATCTTACACAAGGTGTATCTACAAATTTAAGATGACCCAGAAGCTAAACGTTTTACCACAGATACCTTACTAATTTATGTAAATATAATATAGATTTCAGGGTCTGAAACATTACAGAAACATTTTTATAGATAAAATTCTGCAATGAGTGAGTTCGGGATGATTCCATAACCCTATATTGTACAGGCTGTATCTCTAAAAGTATAAGGACTCAGGAGATGAATTTTGAACCCAACGTACCTTGATCCATCTACTAAATATGCTCCAAGCCCTTCCTTCTGAAACGTTGTAAAAAATAAGTTATAGTGGAAATTCCAAGGTGTCTCAAATGTAGCAGTGAAACCCCAAGACCTTGAGCTCTGATACCATATGTTAAGAACCAAACATAAATATAGCATAGAAAAACCTCAGAAAAAGTACTCAACGCCTTGAAAAAGAGATAATTTCAGATAATAAGCCTCTTTGAGGGGGAAACCTCCTTTTACCCCACTTAAATGTTCAAGTACAAGATGATTCAAAATGAAAATGTCTCCTTGGTATATATAGGAGACTAGGAGGTATAATTACAACTAATGGCCTAAAGCCGACATAAATCAAATAAAATTACTAATATAATATGCCCCAATTAAGGGGTAATAAGACAATATTAAGGCTTAACATTCTCTAGGAGTGAGTCATACTCCTTCTGCATGGCTTCTTTCCATAATGGATTTCCCACAACCTCACTGTAGGTTTGTGGATCAAAATATTGAACCATATAGAAATGCATGGGAATCGTTGGTTGAGAAGATGAAAGTACATGAGAAGGCTCCTCATGATGATATCAAGTCCTCCTCAAAGATAATGGATTCCCTGCAAGGACACCTGCTGAATGAAGATTCATTGTTGGCTTCTTATCTGGTTGTAGTACCTACTTATTTCCATGTACAGAATATGAGTGTATGGAGTCATCTCTGATGTCTGAAACTGATGGAAGCACAATAGTTTATGAGTGTTTCATTGGAGGTGAATGCAAAGTAATATCCTTATGTGTAAGTAGAAAAGAGGATTCATTGTTATAAAACTTAGTGAATTTATACAACCTTGACTTGTAATCCACCTCACCAATTGCAATGATGGAATTGTCATGCATGTCAATTATTGAAATTGAATTTGATGTAAATTCAACCTTTTTACCTTTCTGATTGATCTCATAAACTGAGAGTAGATTCATATAAATATTTGGAACATGTAAAACATTCTCAAAACTGACATTATGGAGTTCCACTCTCCCCTCTCCTGCTACTGTTACTAAAGTATCATCCCCCATGAGAATATGGGGTCTTGAGCATCGACTCAAAGAAGATAAAACTTCCTCTTTTGCTTCCATATGATGGGATGAACTAGAATCTATAATCCATAAATCATATGAGGAATTATTTTAAACAAGAGACTGATGATTACCTTTCTTAGGAGAAAGATCTTCTTCCTTCTACTTCTTAACACCCTCTGGAATGAAGTTTCCAAGGTTGTTTTGTTGAAGTGTCTGTGTCATAAGATTGAATTGTTTCTTCGTGCATGTAGATTCTTCATGATTCGGTTTATTGCAATAAGTGAACCACTTTCCCTTATTCTTCTTGTAATATGAAGAGTTTTTGGAACCTGAAGAATCATGGAAGGGTTTGGAATATCCCTCCTGCTCATTATGTTTCTCCTTCTCGTTCTGTTTGGATGATCCTTTTCCATCATGCATGGTTAGTGCATGTGATTTGGGATCCTTGATTAGGCCCATATGAATTATTTTTTCCTGCTCATGTGTGAGAGAAACAATGAATTGATCCATGGTAGAAATCTTCCAATTTGTTCACATGAGATACCTTCTTGAATGGAAAGTGGAAACATAGACAACTTATTCTGGTCCTAGCTTGGCCAAGATTGTTAGAATAAGTTGGTCCACTTGTTTAGACTTATCAATACCACAAGTTGCTAAGCTAAATTTCAAAGATTTAAACTTAGTAAATAAATCATGTATATTATCAAAACTTTTAGTATCCAAAGTATTCAACTCTACCTCAAGCATATGACCTCTCATCTCATCCTTCTGTCCAAACAAAATTTCCAAGGTGGTCTAGATCTCGTTTGGAGTCATGCATGTGGAAATATGAAACAATAGATCAGTTGAAATAAATTCAAGAAGAATTCATGTGGCTTCATCCTTTCGGTTCACCCATCTAATCTTCTCAATCGCTGATGTAGGCTTTGTTTATGTCCCCATCATCAAGTTGTATAGTCATTTCCTTCTGAGTTGGAATTCTTCATTGGGCTTCCAATCAAAATAATTGTATGGTGTGAGGATTACCATCAATTTTGACTGTATAATAGGTGTCTTATCCATCTCTCCCACCGTTTCTAAGAACCCCTAAAAATTTACTCTTAATATACAAGTAAAAAACTAAGAAATCACTGCAAAAAGGGCACTTTAAGTGAAAATTTGTATCAGTTTCAGGAGATGATATTCCAATTTAATTTCTGAGCAAAAGGTGAGGAATCTCTCCAGACAGTTTAAAACCCACCTGCAAAATGGGTCGATTTACATCTTTTTTTATTCGTTTCCTCAAAAAGTTAATATTTTGGGAGAAATCACTATAGAAAGGTACAACCATGGATTTGTATTAGTTTCAGGAGATGATCTTCGAGCTTACTTTCGGATCAAACGATGAATCATTTCACCAAACGGTTGAAAACCCACTTGTAGAATGGGTCGATTTACTTCCATCAAGGTCCATTTCCTTAGAAAGTTAATATTTTGGGAGAAATCACTCTCGAAATGTACGACCACTGATTTTTCTCACTGAAACTTTGATTTTCCTTATTCTTTGTCTTGCCTGGCTTGCTCCAAGCAATGCATCTTTGATACCATGTCAATGTTTCATTGAATCCTGCGCAGGAGATCTAGCTAAAGAAAGTATGAAAAAATATTATCAAGAAATGAAGAGAGATTCAATATGGAAGAATGAGAAAATATATTCACACTACTCTAATGAGTTGATGATTGATACATAGATGATGATCAATACGATACAATGAATGAGTGGACTACACTCATATATTGAACATAACATTCCATAATAGAAAAATGAATGTATGCATAATAGCATAATAGTGATGACCTAAAATAGAAAGTCTAAAATAGAACTAGTCAGATAACTCCTACTGAACTAGTGTGTCGAAAATAGAAGTTTCTCCAAAACCCCCCTGAACATCACTATGGAGTAAAAAATGAGTCTCGGCTACTAGGGAATATTAGGTAGTCATGTACAATGCAACTAATGAACATTGAATAAAAATGAGGAAAGAGGGAAAACCACGTGGGAACAAAACCCCCCTTTAAAAGACAATGCATCAAAAGAAGAAAAAGGCAGTTAGTAGGCAAATGTGTTCTTCAAGACGATCCTGCAAAGTCTAAAAATTCTTCTCACTGAAATTCTTCGTGAAGATGTAGAAATATTTATGGATTTGATGAAGTCCTTTGGCTACCTGTCGGGCCTTGTACCTCTTGATCATGTGGACCCATATGCAACTAAAAATATTCCTTTCTGGTGGAAGTGGAACCATATCGCAAGTCTTATTCTTTAGGAGTGAGTCATACTCCTTCTGCATGGCTTCTTGTCATAATGGATTGCTCGCAGCCTCACTGTAGGTCTCTAGATCGAAATATTGAACCATGTAGGAGTGTGTTGGCATAGGGACAGACCCAGGGTTCAATGCTTCTACAGTGCACTAACAAAACCCTAACTACTGACCCTTTCGACAACACTTGTGAAGCAGATCAAGTCTCACCCAAGGTAGAGGCAGGGGAGGTTGCAGGACTCAACTGTCTACAACCAAGTTGGGACACAGATCTATGATTACAATACTTAGCAAAGCACTTAAACAACAATATGCATTAGTTATTGAATCTCATTCACATCACAAATAAAACCCTTATTACAGATCAACACAGTAACCATAAATATCAAGTACTTTCATTCACTTAGCACATAGCATTAGCTAAGATCTAGCATTCATTCATATTTAAGCACTAAGACACAACATCATATCCTTTCATCATACAATATAACAACAACACTAAGAAGATATACAACATCGCACAAAGCACATTAAGACACAGGATATACGTGGTTCACTACAGTGTGGAGCTACGTCCACCAATTTCTTCTTCTTCTTTATTAGTCATCAATCCTCTTACATTCATCTACTCCTGTGCACAAATCCACAAAGCCAACTCCACCGAGGACATGAGATCTGTGTGCAGTGTGCCAAATCCTCCTTCCCAAGATCAGGTCAAGGTACAATGCCAAATCCTTACTAGCACATAGCCTTCCTTACACAGTTTGTCTGCACAAAGAAACTTTCAACCTCTTGTAAGACAACATACTATGCACATAACCAATCAATCCTTATTGATCTACTTATAATATCGCTTAGCTACTTATTTATACATTTACAAAGAGGCCTAAACATGGGTACACCCATGGGCCGACATCCCATAACCCATTACATAAACCGTAAAACCCTTTGTTGGGTCCACAAGCCCACAAAATACATGAGATTTCATGATCTCCGCTCTTCTTGGGCGCTCCATCTTTGACCAGCCTGATGGGTGTTCTATATGCACTAAAAACACACTAAAACCCCTTAATTAAATTGTCAACCCGGGCTAATTAAACTTAGAGTTGTAGAAATATATATGCCAAGGTAGAAAGGCTGGAGGTAGTATAGTCTAACTAAGGAAGTGGCTATCTGAGAACTAATCTATTCAAGCAAAGGCTAATAATCAAACCCTATCAAGAAACTTAAACTATTTACCCTAAGTAACCTTTGAACAAAGGATCGATGGATTGTCCTAAGAAATCAAATGGAAACCCTACTTAAAGAAAATTAACTTAATCACGACAATAAGCAAAAGAAAACTATCTACCTAATAACCAATAACAACAACAAACTACTTTAATTAACCTATTCGAATTCAATAAGCAACTATCCTATGAAAGCAAGTAAATAGACAAACAACTACCCTATCAAAGAAAAATAGACAAGCAAGCAACTACCCTATTAAAGCAAGTAAACAAGCAAGCAAACAACTAACTAACCTATGATAAATTCTACAGCAAGTAAACTAATCAAAATTACTCAATAAGAAACTAATCAAACTAATAAGCAAGTGAACTCTATTCTTAAATTAAACTTCACAGTTACTTCTAATTTATGAAAGTAAATCTTTAATCAAATAGATTCAAAGCATCATGACAATAAAAGCGATTAACAACTACTCTTTAATCTATGATAAGAAAACTATTATTTAATCTACCAAAGCAAGAAGACTATTCTCTAATCTACAAAAGCAAGGAAACTATCCTCTAATCTATAAAAGCAAGAAAACTACTATTCTATTTAATTCAATTTCATTCTATGCTAATGTAAGCAAATTCATACTACTTAGAGATTCATAACTGAAAACTAAACTCAATAATCAAACTTCGAATTAAAATTTCAATCTAGATCTAGAATGGAAATTCCATAAAGTAAACTAAATTGATCTTATTTTAACAATTTAAATTGCAAATGGAAATAATCATAAAAACATAACTCAAATCCTATTTCTATTTCAGCATATGACAAGAGAATTAATAAGCAAACTAAATAGCAAACTAAATAAGAAAACTAAATAGCAACTAAATAAGTAAACCATGAAGCAAAACTAAAATTAACATTTATCCATCCATCGAAACTTTGCCAAAGAAACTAGTAACTCAATTACTTTGTTTTAACTTCTAATTATCATATTTCAGCATGCATAAATTCTAACTATCATCTAATCACACAAGGGTTAGTGGCTTAAGCTTAAGTTGTTTCCAATTTAATTAGAAATACATAGCATATTAACTATTCTTCATAAGCAACCTGCAACAAGAAACTGAAACAATTAAACTATAAACAATAATTACACAGTAAGTAAGAAAGATGAAAACACGGGTACAGGAAATAAAAGAAATGATAATTACATAAATCAAATACACAAACTAGCTAACTAAATATTCACCCAGACTACTAGTGGGACCCCTAGCAAATCATGGCAACTCCTCAAAGATGAATCACGAGCTCAAGTAACACAATTTCAACATTAAAATGAAAAATGCAGTTTTGCACAGTTTTAGCAAAATATGTCTGAAAATGGAAAACAAAGTTGGACTATCCTTTTGCTCTCTAACACCATTATTTTGACTACTGAGGTGGTATTTATAGATTTACGAGCTGAGAGTTCGACCACTGGAAGGTTCAACCTCCTCTAAAAACAACAAATCGCATTCAATGAGTCTTAACTGTTGATGGGTTCTAGAAACAAGGAGAACCAATAAACGCCCAGCATAACAACCCAATCTGAGTTGTTATAAGCTCAGTAGTTGGAGGCCATGATCATGAAGAAAACCCATGTCTCTGATTTGCCCATCGTTGTCCACCGATATGATAACCGCCAAATCGCCCATGGTTTTATTGCAGGACGGAGTGTCGGACGTAGTGTTGGATGGAGTACCAAATGGAGTGTCGAATGTAAAAACAAGCTAATATTTTTCCCTGTGACACAAAGAACGTGAATTAGTCTCCTGAAATTATTAAAACATGCTGAATTACACTCAAAACCATCATAAAACATGAATCATGCATACCTGGTATGAATCATGGCGATTTAACACAAAAAATCTTCAAAACAGGAAACAACATATACACATTTGGTCAAAAAGGATCCAATCAACATCATTATATTAACCATATCGCAGGCTCAACATTACCCCCACACCTAAGATTTTGCAGGTCCTACTGCAAACAAAAATGAATCACCCAACATAACTAGACTTGCAAAGGAGGGGGTGGATTAGCTTTAGAAGCTTTTCCCTCTTGCCTAGGGGATTTTGTCTTAGGACTTTTTGCGATGTTTCAATTTCATCCAGAGACTATTATTGGTGGCAGTCATATCATCAACCAAACATTGTAGAGAAATCATCTTGGCTTGTAGGACAACGTTATCATGGCGTAAATGACGACTCAGTGTTTCATGATCTCTAAGTTTGAACTGGAGGGTTTGGAGTTTTTGGAGGTTGTTGATGACAAGTGAGGAAGCCTTGAGATGTATATTATACCCTTAATCCTTTAAACCATGCAAAACAACAATTTTACCTCTGCAAAATTAGTTCCAAAAGTGACTTCCCGAAAGCGCAACAATTCTGGCCTGGCGAACTTGTGAAAAATAGGTATCCAAGTGACACCTGTAACTACAAGACAATATCTCTTGTGTAAAAAATGAGAGAGGTTTTTGTTTTTTAATATTTCCTTGATAAAAATTCACTTCCAGTTGTTAGGAAAACACGACAAGAAAACATGACTAAGACAGGAAAAACAAAATGTTTTATTTTCTGAAAAACACGGCCTCTAAGCGAATTGAATATATCCCAAACCATAAAGTATATTCAAAAACTGAGAGAGGTTATATTTTTTGGGTATTTTATGAACATAAACCTCCTCCATGTTTCAAAAATAATTTCCCATTTGTTCATAATCCAAGATTGAAGTTGGTTACTCAAAAATTATAGAAGCGCAACGTGCTCTTAGTAGAAATGCAATGTGGTCTTTGAGAGGGTTTTTGGAGGCCTTCCTAGAGGATTTTTGGGATGAACGTGGTATGTTTGTAAATTATATGATGTATACCGCACAATGGAACCATCAAGCACTGCAAATGCCTTCTCCAAACCTATGAAAAACTGAGTTGAAGTCAAGTTGTCCAAATGTGCAAGAACCCTCCTATAGATACTGTATTTGGGGAATTTATCTCAAATAATAACACATGTGCATAAAATGAAGGAGGTTTTTTTTTCTTGGTCTATTATTGACAAAAAATTCTTTCACTTTTGTCAAATTCATCTTCCTTGATTCGGAAACCAATTTTGAAGTAGAACTTTGACCAAGACAATCATTTGAAAATTTATGACAAGGAATGATTACATGACCATGATATAAATTTATGACCTTGGATGAGTGGAGGGAGTACTAATGACACCTATACACACCAATGACCATTTTACAACCAAGATATGTCAAATTCTATTTGATAATTTTATTTTGAAAATATAATAATTTGACCTAATAACCCTATCAATCACATGAAAGAGTAAATTTGATCATTGATGACTGACATAACTGACAGATACTAACAAAAGGCTTGGTTTGTACTAGTAGGCATGGTGAACAGGAGAATTTATATTTCCTTTCATCGATCTATAACAATTCAAACAATTGTTCCTCTTTTCATAATCTTGTAATACATATGGAAGTAAGTATTTAGCAGTTGTTATCGCTCTGTATTTGTCACAAAGAGTAGTTAAGTATACAAAGTCTTCTCTATCATAAACATAGAAATGCACAGTAATCTTATAACACACACAATGATTTCATCAGTATATAATTTAGCATACCAATACAAACAACTACTAATATAATATCCCAAGACATTGTAAAAAGACATTACAATAGAATTTTGACAGAAATCTTACTTCCTCTTCTCATGGGTTTTCTATACAAATTGGCAGTGCTTAGTGTTTTTTTTAGCTCAGGAAACTCCCCCCAAACCAAAGATATGGCATGTCCTCATTCCATGAATTAGCAATAGGTATTTACTATTTTTAGAGGGGGGTTAGCAATAGGCTTCTTGGTCTTCTTGCCCGATGAGGCTGCAGGGGTATCAACAAGCTTCTTGGAATTTTGGTCTGGTAAATGAATAGCTTGAGCATGAGGGTTTGGGTGGAGTAACAATCCCTAGATCAAGAGTATTCTTGCTAGTCTTTGTTGTAAGATGAGGGTTTGAAAATTGGTAAATGAACTCATCCCACATTTTCCTTTGTTTTTCCAACTCGGCTAAGACAAGTAGTTTGATAAGGCTGTGGTGAAATAGGTGTTGTAGGAAAATCTCCCTGCAGATAGGTAGATCGCCTCTAAGAGCTTGTCCTTAACCCTAGATAGAAAAATGTTTAACGTGGACACTGACTTCCTTTCAAATCTATCTAAACTAATACATGATAAGGAAGGATAACAGAAGTACCTCTTTATCGACGTTTGTCCCTGCACGCTCCGAGTTGCGCTCCAATCCTTTGCTCCTCACTGAGTTCTGCAGACAAACAAGATACGACTACTTCCTACTCCACTGATATTAGCTTGAAAACAGATCTATCAATTAATGATAAGTTCATGTAACATCAGACACAAACTAGAAAGAAACAAGCCAAGCGTGTCATATTAATGAGAATAACGACAACAATACTTACAATCGTAGATGCGAATTTGACAACTTCGTCAAGTCCCCTTTGTCTAACCCTTGCTCAAAAGATCCACAACTTGGCTGACAACAGCTTCACTGATCACTTATCCTTTGGCTGACTGTGTGTTTCCTATGAGATCATAGGTTTCATGGGAGCAAATCTTCCCCTTTTCCACCATCATAGAGCTTGCTTATATAGGTTGGGAGGAACCTAACCTCTTGAGTTATGTTTAGAACAAGTTGCGAAACTACTCCTTATATCAGGGATCTGTTGATGAAACCAAGAATTCGAGTACAAATTCCTCCTAATATCGAAAGATCCTTTCCTCATTCTCCTCAATGGGCTAACAACTGACCCAGATTAGGGAGCGCTCCTTCAAAAGGGGCATCAGAGTGCTAGAACGCTCCCTGAGAGGCTTAAGGGGAGCGCCAACGCTTCAAACATGGGCAGCGCTCCTTCAGAGGGGTGAGGAAGCGTTATAACGCTCCCTGAGGCCTTATAGGGGAGCGCCAACGCTCCTAAGGATGTTTTAGGGGAGCGTTCACCCTCCAAACTCTTGATTGCAAACCCTTTTTAGGTGTTAAGACTTACCTGACTCCAGTGAACCAGTTCTCCTTCTTCAAACCAAGTACATAAAATGTTTTAAGTGTCTCCTTAGTGTCCTCATCATGGCAGTATGATTAAACAACATTTGCGACACTTGTAACCAACTTGCGACACTTGCGAAAGTTGTAAGGAAGTTGCGACACTTGCGACAATTGAGAGGAATATGCGACACTTATCCAGTTGAGAAATTTTGACGTGTAACAGAATGCCCCCCAAAGTATGAAGTTAGAGGATATGAATTGATGACTGAAATACTTTGTAGACGTTCAAGAAAGGGTATGGACTCGGAGAACCTTACGGAATCTGCACACAAACATCCAACAAATATCATGACATATTTCAAGACCCAAGGCAGGCATACCTATGCTTGGGTGATCGAGACTTGTAAGGTATGGCCGCTATAATATACACTGCGGATCCATAATTGTATTGATAAAAGAGTATAGCCACTGAATATACAATGTGGATCTATACTTTGATGACTCGGACTGATCGTAGCCACGAAGAATACACAGTGGATCCACGAGATGACAAGACATAGCCAGGACCAATAAAAAGTGGATCTATGTAACAATGTATGTGTTCTTTGTCCAAAAAACTCCTTCACAAACTGGGCAAAACATATATCAAAGTGAATTACTCAACCCAGGGTCTTCTTACCAATCCCAGTGCGATACGATTCTAACCATGTGAATAGATTTCTTGATGTCGAACATGGCAGAAACCACTTGATTACCGGTCAATGAGGTAAACCGTTAACAAGTGCGAGGGAGATCACCATTAATGTCAATGATTCCCAAGGTACCTTAGTACATTCCATTGAATGTGAATAGATGAGTTGAGGTCGAACATTCGTGGAATCATTCGATCAGAGGTCAATGGTGTAAACCCACTGTCAAACGTGAGGAGGCCTGCCATTGAGGCATGCAAGTCCCAAAGTACTGACTAGTTTCTAAGTCTAATTCCTGGATAATGTGTTGAAGTCGACAGGAATAGACTCGTCGAGGGAGGGCCTTGATGTATCCCCCGTCAACGACGTGAAACGCATATAAATATGTAATTGTTAGATCAAAAGAACATGGACTGACACGGGTTTTGAGACAAGATATTTGAGATGGTTGACTCTCGAGGCGGATACTTCCCTTGAACACTAAGGCACAACAGCGAAACATGACATGGACCAAAACTATGCAATGGATGCGATCACTTGCGTCAGGTGACCCAGAGGAGTGAAAGGAAACTCAAAGGATTGGCTCAGTGTAGAGGTTCAGCAGATTATGATGTATGTAAATGACAAAGTGTCGTGTTCAAGGGCGACTCTAAGAAGTGTTGTATGATGTTCTCAAGAGACTGCTTGGCTTGATCCTTTCAATTTTTCCCCCATCCAGATAGATGAGTACCTCTTTTTGATTTAACGAGCTCGAGGAGGATAACACATGCTCAATATAACTCACCTTCACTAAGTCCCTCTTCCTTTGTTTAACGAATCGGAAGAAGTAAGGGATCGGTCCCATATGGGCTTGTCGATGTGTGCTTTAACGAGTCCAAAGACAGAAAACTTGAAGGTTTTCAGGGATTATAGAGTTTTGAAAAACACTTAAAAGAGAACTCTCTTAGTTCCTTTTTCGTACAATAGTCCAACGAGACCGAAAAAGGGTTAAACTATTGCTCGAAAGACGCTCTTTCTGACCTTTTAACGAGTGTGAAAGAAAGCAAGATCACTCGAAAATATTTTCATATTTAGAGAGTCTGAAAAGGGTTTAAAGGAGACTCCAGGGGGGTTCCTTTTTCGTGTGTTCATATCCAGACAGGTCGAAAAAAGAGATAAAAGTTTACCCGGTTACGTTCTCATATTGTTTGAGCTCGAGAATGAACTAAGACTATGCTCATAAATGCGACAAGGTGAATGATTCATTAGAACTGCCAAGAAAACTGCGATGCCAGAAACTACAAACCAAAGTTTAGTGAAGCCATTTCATCATTAGAGAAACCCACAAAACAACCATACCTTATAAAAAATGAAATTCTATAAATAAAAATTGATTTGGAAACTTATTTACCATTTCATTTGCAAGGATTTTTGGAGTGTTGGAGAATCTCAAATTGAAGCAAATCTTGTTTTTCTCGCTGCCAGAGCTACGATAGATCATTTTTCTCACTGTTCGAACCAAGTAGGTGTTCATCCTTTTCTCTTTCAATTGCATGTTTTCAAATTGAGTTTCAATGCATTATTTATTTAAAACACAAAGCCCTAGGTTGCCCCTCTTTGGACCAAATCAGCCTTTTTTTAAAAGTCAATAAAATGGGGGGATTCTTTTACAAAAATGTGTTAGAGAAGGGTTGTTAGGATGTTTACACCCTTGCAAACGATTGGACCGGACATTTTTAGCAAAAGAAACTCATAAAAACTCCCCCCAATGGCCCACGCAACCCCCTAAGTCGTTTTGCATTTTTAACACGTTTTAATCATTATTTGGCAAATATTAAAGGGCATGGTGGTCAAAAAGAGTGAATGGTTGCTTTTAGATGACATGGGAATTTTTTTTTATCTTTTAAAATGCTTTTTAAAATCGTTGAAATTACAAAAACGTGAGGAATAATGAACTTCTTGATTTTTTGTTTTGTAGGTGTCTTCGGCAATCATGATTGAATGGAAAGAGAGGGAACACGAGATGGATGATTTAGCCGCTCTACAGAGTCCTCGTACGCGGGCTTCTTTGCGATCTTGTGGCTTGCTCAAGTTTTTCAAATTGCAAAAAATGAAGAGAGAGATTCTACTGCTTGAGCACATGATTGGCCTTTGGGATGTTGCGGAACAAGGATTCCATATTGGTACACAACTCCTAACAATTGAGTTGGAAGATGTGTACTTTTTTACCAGCCTCTCGAAAAGAGGGTTCCCCATATCCTTTACTGGGCAGAGGGCATTACCTAAGTAGGTGGACGTGTATCTGGCACGACACTGCGTTCCGGGAGCAAGGTTGGTAGGGGGCAGGATCCCTATCAAGGATATACGAGATATGCCTCTTCGATCTATATTATTTGCTATCACAAGCGTGACCGGTAGCACTAGTGCTCATTTTTCATCGAGATCACAGGTGGCCTATGGTGTTCAGTGTTTAGAACCAACACTGTTTAATTGGAGTGCAGTGTTCCTTCAGAATGTGAAGGAACAGATCTCACGGTGCAAGACTGGTCAAAAGTAGTCCAACTATGGCTCGTTCTTAGTCTCGTTTTTCTTAGAGCGCATCCCTCAGATGCAGCCTCAGATAGCACTGGTAGTACGACCAGTGAACGAGCATCGGATGGAGAGGTGGACTAGTATGTCTCCAAGGCTAGTTTCAGAGTCAGAGTTTCACTTCACTAGTGATTTCTTTGCCTGGTTGAGACGGAAGTACCTCTGGATAGAGGACTTCCCTTATGCCGATGTAGACTTCCATGGGAGTATGGACTTGATTTTTCCTGCGGGGGAAGACTGGGATGAGTCAGGTAAGAGATTAAGCCATACCTTGTCTAGTTTTTGTTTTTTAAGTTTTTTATGTATATGTATTTTTTTTTGGGTATGTAAAAGAGTCTTATCAGATGTTTTGTTTCCAACATGCAGACAAGGGAGCAGTGTTCCCTATTGATAAACTAGTACCAGGGTGTCGTGGAGGCGCCCCAGTTGCAGCAGATCCGGTGGTGCCAGTGATGGGTCTCCGGGAGGTCGAAAGAAACCTCCAAGGCCTTACGATGGGCATCCCTCCTCTGCGGAGGGGGTATATGCCTTTACATCTGTAGCGGCACACTGTAGGAGTACCGGAGAATGTTAATTCTCTGTTGAGGCACGTAGTGCGCGCAGTAGTGTGTTACTCACAGCATAATGTAGTGCGGGGAGATTAGAATCTCTCAGGTGATCATATTTTTGTATGCCTTGTCAGGCGATGTTGTATGGGTGGAAAGGCCCAATATTTTTCTCTTTTACACACTTTTTGATGTAAAGAAAACATTTCAGTCACGCCATATATATATATATATATATATAT
>ML778948.1:312524-381726 GCA_009831015.1 Picea engelmannii
TTAATGATAAGTTCATGTAACATCAGACACAAACTAGAAAGAAACAGGCCAAGCGTGTCATATTAATGAGAATAACGACAACAGTACTTACAATCGTAGATGCGAATGCGACAGCTTCGTCAAGTCCCCTTTGTCTAACCCTTGCTCAAAATATCCACAACCTGGATGACAGCAGCTTCACTGATCACTTCTCCTTTGGCTGACTGTGTGTTTCCTATGAGATCATAGGTTTCATGCGAGCAAATCTTCCCCTTTTCCACCATCATAGAGCTTGCTTATATAGGTTGGGAGGAACCTAACCTCTGGAGTTATGTTTAGAACAAGTTGGGAACCTCCTCCTTATATCAGGGATCTGTTGATGAAACCAAGAATTCGATTACAACTGCCTCCTAATCTCGAAAGATCCTTTCCTCATTCTCCTCAATGGGCTAACAAATGACCCAGATTAGGGAGCACTCCTTCAAAAGGGGCATCAGAGTGCTAGAACGCTCCCTGAGAGGTTTAAGGGGAGCGTCAGTGCTTCAAACATGGGCAGCGCTCCTTCAGAGGGGTGAGGAAGCGTTATAATGCTCCCTGAGGCCTTATAGGGGAGCGCCAGCGCTCCTAAGGCTGTTTTAGGGGAGCGTTCACCCTCCAAACTCTTGATTGCAAACCCTTTTTAGTTGTTAAGAGTTACCTGACTCCAGTGAACCAGTTCTCCTTATTCAAACCAAGTACATAAGATGTGTTAAGTGTCTCCTTAGTATCGTCATCATGGCAGTATGCTTAAACAACATTTGCGACACTTGTAACCAACTTGCGACACTTGCAAAAGTTGTAAGGAAGTTGCGACACTTGCGACAATTGAGAGGAATATGCGACACTTATCCAGTTGAGCAATTTTGATGTGTAACAATAGGTTGTTATGGGGATTGGTTGCATTCTTCCTCACTTGGGAATTGTAATTTTTAAACCTATGAAGTAAAGCAATGCATATATATTCTTAAGAAAAACACAATTTAATCAATAGCTGATTCACATAGAACACAAAGATTTATACCGGAAACCCTCAACCGGGAAAACCTTTCTTATCTTCATTATATCGAATTTCACCATTCACTATACAATATATACAATGTTTTTAGGTATTCCCTAGATACCAAAACCCTAATCCCTAAAACTGGGATTATTTTTAGTAAACCTCTAAAAATAGCAAAAACCGCCCAAAAATAATTTCGGGGCGTCACCTCGGGCTACCGAACGTTGCGCGTAACTAGGGGGGGCATACCTACCCCCCTAGGAAAGAACCTAGCACACACGGCACAAACAAATCACTAGTATGAGGGGTCGTCAGACGCATTTGTCATATCTGACGCGCCCACACAAACACATGCAAAGAATATAACACATACCCGACATTCTCCCACTTGTTGTTTTCTTTTCATCCAGGGGTCCAGGGGATTATATAGTCAACAATCCAGGACAACAATGCCCATTGTTACTCTACACTAGGAAAAATTTTCTTTGCTCACATACTTTGTCAATGAATCTGCAACATTCTTCAAAGTGTCAACCTTTTCCAGCAACACCTTCTTTTCCTCAACCATGTCTCTCAAAAAGTGATATTGAACATCAATATGCTTTGTCTTCAAATGATAAGTTGGGTTCTTTGCCAGGAAGATTGCACTCTGACTGTCACAATCTAATCTCACTGCTTTTTTTACCAACCCAATACCTGAACACAATCTTTGTAACCATACTACTTCCTTGCTTGCATGAGTGGCTGCCATGTATTCAACTTCTGTAGTTGAGAGTGCCACTATAGCCTATCCTTTTCTCATCCAACTGATTGCTCCTCCAAATAGGTTAAACACATACCCACTTGTAGAGCTTCTGTGATCCAGATCTCCAACCTAGTCTGCATCAACAAAGCCATGTATGTCCACCACTCTGTCCAATCTCGATCTTCCTTGGTAGCACACCCATAATTGGTGGTACCACAAAGATACTTGAAGACCCTCTTTACTATTGTCCAATGATCCTTCCCTGGTTTTGACATATACCTTCTCAAAACTCCCACTACATGTGAAATGTTCGGTCTAGTACAAACCATTACGTACATCAAACTACCAACTGCACTGGCATATAAAACATGGGACATGTCCTCTTCATCTTCCTACGTCTTGGGACATTGATCTGCAGATAAATTTACAGCTATGGGAATAGGAACCTTGACCAGTTTACTTCCATGCATATTAAACCTCTGTAATATCGTCTCAACATATTTTCTCTAATTCAACCAGAGTTTCCTGTTTGCATGATCTATTTTAATCTCCATTCCCAGAATGAAGTTAGCAACACCGAGATCCTTCATGTCAAATTTAGAGGATAGCTGTGATTTCACCTCCTTGATAACATCCATGTTATTTCCTACCAACAACATGTCATCAACATACAACACTACATAAATGAAGTGATTACCAACCTGCTTGGAATATACATAGTGATCAGCCCTTCTTCTTACAAATCCCAATCCAAGGATGTATGTGTCAAAATTTTGGTACCACATCCTAGGTGATTGCTTCAGACCATATAGTGACTTCTTTAGTTTACAGGCCAACTCTTTCTTTCCCTTCACTTCAAAGACTTTTGGTAGCTTCATGTAGATTTCTTCTTCCAGAACCCCATGTAGGAATGTTGTCTTCACATCCATCTATTCCACTTCAAGATCAAAAGTAGCAGCAATAGATAAAAGAAATCTAATAGAAGTTAACTTAGCAACAGGAGAAAATATCTCACAAAAGTCAATTACCACTACCTAGGAATAACCTTTTGCTACTAACTGAGCTTTGTATTTCTCCACTTTACCTTGTGCATTAAACTTCTTCTTAAACAACCATTTGCTACTAATAGATTTTCTTCCAGCTGGAAACTCAACTATATCCCATGCCTCATTCTTATCCAAGGCATCCATTTCTTCAACCATGGCCTTCTTCTAGAGTTTACTGTCCTCTGAATTCACTGCTTCCCTGACAGTTCTAGGATCATCATTAGTAATAGATAAAGAAAAATTTGAACTGAAATCAGGTGGACTATACCTTTCTGGTTTCCCTTTATCTCTCACTAATCTCCTCAATACTGGGGTAGGAGGTTCTTCTTCTGCTTTTTTTTCTTCTTCTGCTTCAAATGATTCAGATGATTCAGATTTTGCATCATCCAACTCAAGCTCTATTTTCTCAGGTTCGTCTTGCGTTGGTAGGAATTCTTGTTTGGACACATCTTTTACCTCTCTGAACACAACATCTCGATTGTAAACAGTCTTCTTGGTTTTTTTGTTCCAAAGTTTATAACCTTTCACACCATCTTTATAACCAATAAAGATACACTTTTTAGCCTTTTTATCCAGCTTACTCCTATTTTCCTTTGGAACATGTACATAAGCATATCAACCAAACACTATAAGATGTTGAAGAGAGGGTTTTGTTCCAGACCATACCTCGTGTGGAGTTTTATCATCCAACGTTGATAAAGGTGATCGATTGACCAGTTAACATGTTGTACCCATTGCCTCTGCCCAGAATTCTTGTCCTAACCCGACACTGCTGAGCATGCTCCTTGCTTTTTACATCATTGCCCTCTTCATCCTTTATGAAACTCCATTATGTTGAGGAGTGTATGGAGTAGTCTTCTGCCTTTCTATACCACACTTCTTACAGAATTCTTCGAATTCATTTCCACAAAATTCTCCACCATTATCTGTTCTCAATACCTTTATAATCTTCTCTGTTTGATTTTCTACCAGAGCCTTTAACTCTTTAAATTTATCAAATACCTCAGATTTATTTCTAAGAAAATAAATCCATGTGTTCCTTGAAAAATCATCTATGAATGAAACATAATACACAGATTTACCTAGGGATGGAACAAGAACATGTCCAAACACATCACTGTGTATCAACTCTAATATCCCCTTTGCTCTTGTAACACCAGATGGGAATCTTACTCGATTTTGTTTACCATATATGCAATGTTCACAGAAATCAAAATCTAGAGTGCAATTAGACATACCTTCAACCATACCTTTACCGTGTAGTGTTCGAAGGCCCTTTTCTCCAATATGTCCCAGTCTTTGATGCCACAACATGGTCTTCTTTTCAGGGGTGATATTGGTCTTGTCTTCTTTATTTGTCTTCTTAATGACATCAGAACTGTTACACCCATTAGTATAAGTGCTTCCCAACAACTTGTACATAGTTCCACACCAAAATCCCCTCATCAACACCATTTCTCCTCTTACCATCTTGCAAGTTTTCTTTCCAAATATAGTGTCCACTTTTGCATCATCCATATTGCTTACAGATATTAGGCTCCTGACTAGTTTTGGAATGTGCAGAACCTTGGGGAGAGTTCTAATCCTTCCATATTTTAGCAGCAACTTAACCCTTCCACGTCCCAAGATTTTTTATTTCGATTCATCTCCTAGGAATACATCACCACCATCATATTGTTCATATTCAGAGAACCACTCCCTGTGAGGAGTCATATGGTATGACGCACCTGATTCGATCAACCATACATCATGGTCTGCATGTGTTATCAGACTAATCGGTAGGTGCGGACACTAACAGATCTCCCTAGATCCACCTGGATCTAGAATAAAACAGGTTAAGACATGACTCTTTCTCTAAGTTATGACCATTGAATTAGCTAGTAAGGAGGAACAAGTGACATACCTTTGTATCGCTTCCTAGGGTCTATGTTTCTCCTGCTTCTCTCTGGTGCTCTCGTGAGGTCAAGACCAAGACAACACAAACCAACCAAAGTGAAGATAGCAACATATATTCAATTGTCAACTTATGTGTATGATCAAGGAATTACACAATAAAGTAAGAATGACTTTATGGGAAAAGGACATGTCGTTGTATCATATTAATTGAAAGTAGAAGATACAACCTGATCACCTTGATGTTGTAATCTTCCTTTCGGTGACTCTTGGTTCCAACACACACACTTTCTCGATCCTTTCATGAAGAATATCCAATTCCTCTTGGTAGACTTGCTAGAGTCTCCAAGCTCTTGTTCAAGATGGGTTCTTCACACAATTCCTTCACCAATTCTCCAATTAATTTTGCTTAACCTTTTCCATGAGAATCCTATCAATATATAGGAGAGGATGAGATAGTTACATGGATGAGAATGATCCCATCAAATCAAGGAAGTCAGTAAAATGATAACCATTCGAATGCCAACCCATTCTCTAGAAGATTCTCTTCTAGAACCCTCAACACTTCTTCCTTTTTCCAAGATTGAGAACAAGTTCACACCTTAGGTATAGAGAACAGTGTGAGAATTTGGCACCCTAGCTGAAGGTGGCCTGTGAGAATGGGTCATTATCGCACCCTAGGCTATAAGCAGCCTACAAAATCTCTTCAAAAATATGTTTTCTGGAAAGAGATGAATGTCACTTTTCTCAGGAGAAAGTTCTTGTTGGGAGCCTGAGTACACCATCATAAATACACCATCAAGATGAAAAAAATAATGGGTAACAGAATGCCCCCTAAAGTATGAGGCCAGAATCAGTGACAGTCGAAATACTTTGTAAACTCTGTGTGTGTGTCAGAAACCAGGAGTGCACCTAATCGAAAACCTGCGAACAATCAGGCATCTGCAGAATATCATACTAGTTCTGAGGTAGGCATTCCCATACTCAAATCACGGATGGATGACATCATAAACATAGGTCATGGCCACAAATCATACATCGTGGATCCATGTCGTCGAAATATCACATAGCCACCAAGAATACACTGTGGATCCATGCAAGAATATTCAAATAGAGACGACATAGCCATGAGACATACAAAGTGGATCTATGTGTCAGAAAATTATACATATTCCATCGCAACCTGGACCAAAGAGATAAGATCCAGGGTCTTCAATCCCGTCACCCAAAAGTACGAATCTAACCATGCGATTACATGTGTCGAAGTCGAACATGGTAGAAACCACTTTATTACCAGTCATTGATGAAACCGTTAACAAGTGCGAAGGAAATCACCATTAATGTCAATGACTCCCAAGGTACACTAGTACAATCCACCGAATGTGAATAAATGAGTTGAGGTCGAACATCCGACAGAATCTTTCGATCAGGGGTCAATGATGAAAACCCATTGTCGAAAGCGAGGAAACCTGCCATTGAGGCATGCAAGTTCCAAGGTACTAAAGAATTTCTAAGTCTTGTTTCCAGATAACGAGCTGGAGTCGACGGAACAACACTCATCACAGGAGGGCCTTGATGTATCCCCCATCAAGGACACTAAATGAGTAACAGATTTTGAAGGTGAAACATAGTATGATGTAAATTGGACTGGACACAGGGAAGGCCGACATGAAGAGAATGGACAACTGCAGATGGCCGACTCAATAGAGGTTTCAGATGAACTTCTCTTGAACATATGAATGACACAACCAATGATTTGGCAGCATTGACTCAGAGACGATGCAGGATATGACTTTATAGAAAATAAAATGAGAGACAAATGGATTTCCCAAACTGGCTTCAGATAACGAATAAGGGGGTGTCATGTTCAAGAGTGACACTTACTGCCAATAATATGAATATGAAAACACATCCCTTTCCCAAATTTCCCCCCACCATTTCTAGCGAGTACCTCTTTATTTTTACGCAAGCTTGAGGAGGATAACATATGCTTGTTGATGTAAGATCATCCTTCGGATGAGTCCTTCGGAGTATGTTTAATGAACCCTAGGAAGGAGTTGTTCGGTCCCATTGCGGGTCTGTCGATGTTTGTTTAACGAGTCCAAATATAGAAAACTCAAGGGTTTTTCATGATTATAGAGTCTGGAAAAACACATAAAAGATAACTCTCTCAGTTCTTTTTTTGTAAAATAGTCTGATGAGACCGAAAAAGAGACAAATTATTTCCCAACAAATGCTTTCTTGAAATACTTTAACAAGCGTGAAAATAGCAAGGTCGCTCAACGATCTTTTCATGTTTAGAGAGTTTGAAAAGAGCTTAAAGGGAACTCCAGGGGGTTCATTTTTCGTACAACCTTGTTGAGCCCAAAAAAGTGATAAAAGTGTACCCGATCGCGTTCTCATGTATTTTCGAGCGTGAGAACGGACAAAGACCAAGCTCAAGCTTTTGTGCAAAAACCATAAAAAACAATCAAAACACACGATGAAAAAGAGAAAAAATATTTGTATCCCAATGTATGAACATCGAAGTTGCCATGTCTGCAAAAGTCACACTCACAAGGGTATTAGGCATTAGGTTTTAATAAATAAAAAAATTATAAAAACCAATAACAAATGGTAAAAGTAAATATAAAGGGGTAAAATTTCTTTTTACCATAGTCATTGTAACTTTACCAATATTTTAAGTCCAAAACCCCTTTTTTGCCCTTGAATTTCGGTGCTTGATTGTGGGAGGTACGGGCATCCATTCGACGAACGGTCTCTGGCAGTGAGGTAAGCTCCTTGTCCTCTATCTTTTCATGGTTCAATTTTTCATTTTCATTGGTAAAATCATGTTTTTGAGTTTGTTTTAGGGGTTAAAATTGCGCTCAACCATTCTCGCAGGCCAGCCACACAGGACCTGCGAGAAGGCATCATTCTCACAGCAGGCCCCAAAGGCACCTATGAGAACCTCGCACTGTGCCTAAAGGGCACCTGCGAGAACCACAAAGTGAACAGTTTCTTTGAAGTTTGCTCAATGAAAAAGATACCAAGTCTTAAATAGAGTTGTTGACCTTCTTCTCATGTTTCTTATGCAGGTATTTGGCTATCACCATGGTTCTGGAATGGCATGAAAGAGAGCATGAAGAATATGATGTTATTGCTGGGAATAACCCGGGCACCATTTTCGCTTTGCGAGACTGTGGTCTCCTAAAAAAAATTCACATCCCGGGTATGAGGGCCCAAGTCAGGTTATTGGAGTACCTTGTGCATATGTGGGACTCAGACCAACAAGTATTCCACGTAGGGGTCCACACATTGTCCTTGGATATTGAGGAAATTTACTTCTTGATAGGAATGTCATGACATGGGTACCACGTGAGCCTGACTGGTAGCAAAGGTGGTGGGTTTCCTATGAGTGAACATTGTCGTTTGCACTGTGTTCTAGATGCGGAAAGAAGCAAAGGAAAGGTAGCCATTTGGGGAGTGTGGGATTTGACCCTTTGCACTATTTTTTTCACCATTGATCATATGGTTGGGAGTGCTGCTCCTCACATGGCTCTCCATAGCTACTTTCAGTATGCCATAGAGTGTACTGAGCCTCGAGTTTTTAACTAGGCAGACGCAGTCCTTCGTAGCGTGAAAATGCAGTTGACTAAATGCAGGAGAGGCAACTTGAAGCAATTCGGGTACGGGTCTTTTTTAGTGTCCTTGTTTCTTGATAGGGTTCCCTTGCTGAGGTTGCAAGTTGAGTGGGGTCTACCAGCTCCATAGGATCCAAGAATGCTAAGGTGGTGTCAGCTCATGGCCCAGCATGTAGCTGGACCAATTATCAAATACAATGATGCCTTCTTCGACTGGTTGCGACCACAGATGTTGATGGTCGATGATTATGCCTATGACAGGTTGGACTTCTGAGGAGATCCGGACTTGGCCCTGCCCGAGGGAACTTAGTGGGGAGATCTCGGTAAGAAGTACACATTTTTACTTTTTAAATGTTTTTGTGAATTTTATCATATGAAAATGTTTTTATGTTCGTCCAAGGTCTAATTACAAAACTTCTTTTTTATGACACTGATGTGGGGCCTTATCGACCACATGGTACTTCTCCCATTCAGTGATGAGGAGAGGTGGATCTAGTGCCACGATGGGACACTAAAGATTACGAAGTGGTGGAACAAAACATGGAGGGTTTGACAACAAATATTCCATACATGCCTCTTGGAGAGGTTCCACGACGTTATCAGCGTCATACGGTGGGAGTGTCAGAGTCCATTGGCCGACTGCTTCATAGGGTGTCCCGGGCAGTCATGTGTTACCATGAACGTCATCCTTGATGTCACTTTGTAGAAGCTATGAGCTTCAGATTTTGAAATTTTGGTCCTCGGACAGAAATTTTTTGTAAAAACAAATTTGGTCGTTATATATACATACGGCTTCTACCGGTTTATCTTGTTTTGTGTGAAATTTGATGTGATTGATTTATAAATGACCCAAATTTATGTCTAATACATAGTTAGCTAATGCATCAGTTAATGTATTTAGACATCTAGGAATATGTTGATACTCAATATAATCAAAATAACATTCCAAGAGGCGAATTCGCAAATACACCCGTAACAAAGTAGGACTTCGAATAGCATAGACATTACTTAATTGTAGTACTACGAGTTGAGAATAGAGTCGCTCAACCAAGTGACGGATACCAAGCAAGATAGCATCAATAAACAATTCGATAACGACGCTATACTCTGCAATATTGTTGGTCGCACGGCTGAGGCACACACCCTGTAAAGTGACAAGTTCGTTTGTAGGGGCGTAAATTGCCCAAGCAGCAGAAGCAAGGTTCTGAGTACTATGGCTAGTGCCATCATCGAAGCCAACGTAGGGTAGTGAAGAATCCGACATCTGGAAATCAAACACAATGTCACATAAGGGCATAGACCAGATAACGAAAAAAGCAAACTACAGTAACACAAGAAGTATGATACAATAAAAATACAAGTACTCGTGCACAGGTGATCTTATGCATAGTACTTCTTCAAGTACAACCCATTTCTGGGTTCACTCAAAGGGATACCATAGTAATATACTAACTGGTAGGATCCTTTTACCAAAACTCGTCTAACGATATAAGGACCTCACCACATGGCTTCGATTTTTCTAGCTCCTAGCATATCTCGATCTTGTTCGTAGAGGAGAACCAGATCTCCTTCGGAGAAAATGTGAGGCTTGACATGTTTGTCATATTGGGCCTTGACATGTTTCTTCTAGGCTTCAATGAATAGGGTAGCATCGCATCGAGTTTCATATAATCGCATAAGATACAATAGACGTTCTTCCTCAGAAGAAGTGTTTGGTAGGAGTTCAACAACTAGTTTTAAAGAAGGTATCTCGCATTCGATCGGGAGAATGGATTCCAAACCATAGACTAACCGGAAAGGTGTAAACCCAGTAGCGGACTTGACGGATGTCCGGTAAGCCCATAATGCCAAAAACAACATTGTGTGCCAACTTGTTTTGTGAATCACTATCATTCGTCTGAGCATAGTTATGAGAACTTTGTTAATCGCTTCGACTTGGCCGTTGGCTTGTGGGTAATAGGGCGTTGAGTTTTCATGGCGAAGACCCAACTTTTCAGTGAGTTCGTACATCATGAAGTTTCCAAAGTGGCTACCGTGATCAGTGACGATAGCCTGGGGAACACCAAAATGAGCTATGATGTGATTAAACATGAATAATTCTACGGTCTTTCCAGTATTGTCAAATGTCGGCATCGCCTCGGCCCATTTCGTAAAATAATCTATAGCTACAATAATGTATCCATGCCCCCCAACCAAGTGGGGGTGACATGTCATGAAATCGATGCCCCATTTTGCATCGATGACCACAGGGTGAAGAGGAGCGGGATATGACTGGATCTTATGATTATAGGTCTGGCAAGCATGGCATTTTTGGATGGCGATTATGCAGTCGTTAAATAAAGAAGGCCAAAAATACCCTATGTGTAAGATCTTCTGGGAAGTAGCATACCCAGACATATGACCACCATAGGCTCCAGAATGGCAATGATTTAAGGATTTCTCAGCTTCGTCGAATGTGAGGCAGCGTCGAAAAACTGAGTCAATCCCTCGACGATAAAGAGTGTCCCCGAAGATAATATATTGATGGGCTTGTTAGC
This sequence comes from Picea engelmannii, assembly GCA_009831015.1. Lineage (NCBI taxonomy): Eukaryota > Viridiplantae > Streptophyta > Pinopsida > Pinales > Pinaceae > Picea > Picea engelmannii. Next base: position 323,387 of record ML778948.1, read on the forward strand.
GTATTCGATATCGGTCAGTACTGGAAACATTGGGCCAGAAAGTCTGGGTTTGGAGATATATAATGATATCGCCATACCAAAGATCATCAGAACTAATGAGGAAAAGGGATTCATCAGGTAATGAATCGGCTGCTACATTTTTCGTTTGAGAGTAGGGAAAGTCGCATATCAACTCGACAAACACTAAGGACTTCTTGGACTTGGCTCGTTCGAATTCCAAGTCAAACTCCTAGAGTATCATAATCCATTTGGAGTATCTTCCCCTAGAAATTGACATGTGAGAATGTGTTGCATAGGGTTGCAGTTAGAAATCATTATAGTCTTGCGAGAGAGGATATAGTGCCGGAAGCATTGGACTGCTTGGATGGCTGCCAAGGCCAATTTTTTGACATGTAGATACTTGGTTTCGGTAGGCATTAGACTTCGAATCAAGTAATAGATAACATGTTCGTCATGAGAATTATCCTCTTGGACGAGAACCATAGCGATGGTGTAATCTGAGGCTATGAGGTAGAGGAAATAATAGCGACTGTAATCGGGGGGAAAGACACTAACAGATCTCCCTAAATCCACTTGGATCTAGAACAAAACAGGACAGGACATGACTCTTTCCCTAAGTTATGACCATTGAATTGGCTAGTAAGGAGGAACAAGTGACATACCTTTGTATCTCTTCCTAGGGTCTATGTTTCTCCTGCTTCGCTCCGATGCTCTCATGAGGTCAAGACCAAGACAACACAAACCAACCAAAGTGAAGATAGCAAAATATATTCAATTGTCAACTTATGTGTATGATCAAGGAATTACACAATAAAGTAAGAATGACTTTATGGGAAAAGGACATGCCACTGTATCATATTAATTGAAAGTAGAAGATACAACTTGATCTCCTTGATGTCGTAAGATTCCTTTCGGTGACTCTTGGTTCCAACACACACACTTGCTCGATCCTTGAATGAAGAAGATCCAATTCCTCTTGGTAGACTTGCTAGAGTCTCCAAGCTCTTGTTCAAGCTGGGTTCTTCACACAATTCCTTCACCAATTCTCCAATTAATCTTTCTTAACCTTTTCCATGAGAATCCTATCAATATATAGGAGAGGATGAGATAGTTACATGGATGAGAATGATCCCACCAAATCAGGGAAGTCAATAAAACGATAACCATTTGAATGCCAACCCATTCTCTAGAAGATTCCCTTCTAGAACCCTCAAGACTTCTTCCTTTTTCCAAGCTTGAGAACAAGTTCACACCCTAGGTATAGAGCACAGTGCGATAATTTCACACCCTAGTTGAAGGTAGCCTGCGAGAATGGGTCATTCTCACACCCTAGGCTATAAGCAGCCTGTGAACTCTCTTCAAAAATATGTTTTATGGAAAGAGATGAATTCCACTTTTCTCAAGAGAAAGTTCTTGTTGGGAGCCTAAGTACACCATCATCAATACACCATCAAGATGACCAAAATCATGGGTAACAACATGTGTACTTGTAGATTCTAGGTAAACATCACCTCCTTCTTCAGTGGAGGTTTTTGCCTCTATGGAAGAGGTACTATCAGATCCATTTGGTTTTTCAACCTTCTTAGACTTGCAATCTTTCTTATAATGCCCTATTTTACCACACTTCCAGCATTTCCTCAAAGATTTTCCTGGAGACTTAGATCTACCTATAGATTTAGATCTCCACCCTGAAGGCTTACCAGGGTTCCTTTCTTGGGTACACCCTCTTACAAATAAAGCATTTGTGTTGTGACCATCTATAAGCAACAATTCTTGTCTTGGGCCTTAGAGCATCCAGGTCTGCAGGTTGCACGAAGAAAACCCAAGCGTAGCACGTAAAGCCCCATTTCAGGCTAAAAATCAAGTGAGCAGGTGAAATTATGTTGTCAATGGCCCAAATTCATCCATAGGAGCAGATCAACGGTCGGCGGGAAATCACGGTTAGAGGAGTTGCATCGGGATTAGTGCGATGGGTAGCGCCTATATTACATGCAAGAAAGGATATCAATCATCCATCCAAAGGACACGTGGCACGAGATCTAGTCACGTCGGCTTTTTGGCATTTGGGAGTTCGAAGGGTGAGGGTTTCACATCATTCTACATCTTGAAACCCTGAACCCCGAAACGCCGATAAGCGCCTTTGAAGCTGAGCCTATGGTCCTAGCACCCGGTCACGTCAAGCAATCCTGGTAATGGAGGAAGTCCTCTTCTGACATCAAATACATCTAAATCGTTCATCTGAAGGACACGCGGTGCAAGATCCGAGCCACAGGTGGGGCCTTTCGAGATTTTCGTAGTAAAAGCGTCAAGGTCATCTCAGTCGTCCATCCATCGATGAAACTTGGGTGCATTGGACTTAAAGGGAGCATGGATCTGGGAGGCCAGGATCGAGGCGCCTAAATCAATGGTTGAAGCTTCATTTCAGACCCCCCTTACCTTTCTGCCTTTAATCGGGGGGGGGGGCGTCCAGAATTGAGCACGCAGCTCTCCAACGGTCAGTATCGGGCCACCTAGATCAACGACGCTCAGGCGTTTTCGGCCCCCTTTTTCCATCCTGTCTTTAACGAAAGAGAGGGGGTCCAAAATGATGTCTTATTATTATGGGGCCCCTCGCCTGTTGTGTCACCTTTGGTATCGTCCTCCCCGTTGCCACCTGTTCTCCACCTATCGCCTCCCTCTTCCCCTATCATCTATCCAACTTCCCTCTCTCCATCCACATGGAACCTCCTCAACTCTTCATCCTCTCTTCTCCTGCCATGTGTCCCTCTCATTCCCAGTCACCTCCTCCTATACTCCCGCACTCCATGCTCTTTCCTCCTCTATCCTATTCAGACCGTGTGGCATTCCTCAGATGATGTCACAACTCCCATTTCTTCTCCATCACCTCCACAGTTTTCACTCCTTTAACCCTCATCACACCCTTGTCCACATCTGCCATAGGGGTCCCTCGCAGCAGTCTAGTGAAGTAGCATCCAAAGAAGGATCGTTCGGCTGATCCAGGTGGCACCATTAGGAGACTTCCACATCCCAAAAGGCAGGGTTGACTAAGGCCATCCCCAATCCCAAAAAAGTAGTTATTGCAGTAGTTGTTGGTGGTTGAACATCATCTCTGCCATAAAAGGAGGGTCTGGAAAAGCACTAATTCACGTCGACTCACCTGCAGAAGGACAATCCAAAATATGATGGCATTCGTCATAGGCGCACGATCATCCTGAGTCTACATAGGCAGGCTGTCAGAAGCCATGCAGACGCGATTCTTTAATGCAGCGTCTCATTTTTTCTACTGTTGTTGTTTTTGAGTATATGTAGGCGTTTTCACCATTTTTGTAAGGATGGATGGTAGATCGAAGCTCCCGATTGTAATGTTTTAATAGACACTCTAGTTCTCTGGTTATGCATCTGTATGTAAGATTTCTTGTTTAATGACAAACAGTTTTCCTACCCCATCTAGTTTTCATCTCATACTGAGGGAGTTCATGATTGACTGATTCACATGAATTATTGCAATTATGTTATGATAAAGGATTTATTGTGGCATTATTTTATTCTTTGGTTTTCTGCGTTTGAATGAAAGAAGATCTTGCATTGAGATGCCTTCTCCTACAGTCTGTTAGAAACCTGATGCTTATGACATACCTTTGCATCTCTCCGATACAAGTCTTCCCACTACTCACCCTTTCTACAGCTCACTATCTGAAATTTATCTAAGACCTCACTTGCCCATGCATGCCTAGCCTAGTTTCAGAGTTGAAACAATATCGTTTTGAGTTTACTTCCATTCGATCACCCCTTTTATACACAAATAATGACATAAAGTGATGGGTGTCAAGCTATGCTCCTGCTGCAATCCAGGATTGACTTCCGTCACCAACATTTATGGTGCCATTGTCGGGGACGAAGTTGAATATTTTCCCTGGGCAGAACGACATTGAGCCTCTGAGTCTGAAGGTGCATCAGACATCAAAGCCCTTCAAGATTACTAATGTGCACCTGATGACTCCACTGTGGCAACTCCAAGGTTTCCACTTCACTGTTTCAGCTATGGCTATTGTTAGCACACCTGAAAGCTGACCCTAAGGATCTTTCTCGAGAAGGTTTCAGCATCTGCTTTCTCAACCTGAGAAGCTTCCTGGGGTAACAACAACATTAGGATCTGGCCTTTGATGGTGAACAAGGACCAGACAAATTCGAAACTGTAAATATTTCACCTGGCAACTCCATGATTCAAGGATCAATTAGTGACTCCACTGGTTCGATATGGAGAAAATCTTAGCTCAAAGGTTTGCTTTCTGTGACTTTTCCCAGATAGTTGGATTTCCTAATGCACTTCCTGATAGAGACATATGGGAAAATTTCCTCCATGAATTTCACGCAAAGAGTTGGGAGGTACCAGTTGAGCATTTACTAGACTTTCATGAGGTTATTCATCGACTTAATATCATGCATGAATATGTCTAGATTAATCTCTTTAGGTATTCATTAAAGGGAGTTGCTCTTGATTGGTGTCGATCTCTTCCCACTGCAAGTATCCATTCTTTGACAGATTTTCATACAACTTTCAATTCATTTTGTAAATATTACTATCCAGCTGATTATTTGTATGAAAACTATTGTGAGGAGTTTTCTTTGCTTCATGAAGCCTCTGTTGGCCCTAAAGACCATGTCCATGATAAAGATTTTACTATGGAGTAAAGCATTTTCCATGAAAAAATAGAGGTGTTGAATGATATTAATTGTGTTATCCCTAGAATGGAAGCATCTGACATTATTTCATATGCACCTATTCTTTTAGATGTTCATAACGATCAACATGCCTCTTGTGAAAATTATGAGTTTATAGAGTAGATGTGGTCTATAGTAGATGGCTCACCTGGGTATCGGGTTGAAGCAGATGTTCCTAGCAGCCCTGCTTAAGACGATGAATACCTCCCATTTTTAAAGAAGGGATGGTTGTGGAGGAGGATTTTTCTCTTTTCCTTCAAGGGGTTTCTCACGATATATTTTTTCCTGGGAGTAAAGAGAAAAGGATTATGTGTGAGCATCCAGAACCAGTAGGTCCTACTATCCCTGAAACATAATTTTTTGACGGGATCACTGTTCTGGAGGAGGATCATATCAATGAAGGACAACCCCTTTTTGATGTATATTATAGTGATGATGAGCAGCAAGCTTATCCTACATTTGATTACTATAGAGATACTGAAGAGCCAGTTAGCAAGAAGAACCACCCCATGGTCCCTATTTATGATGAATACGAATTGGACCTGGGGGAGAGCCAAGAAGAAGAGTAGAAAGAACCAGTGGAATAGGTGACTTCCTGCCCGGAGCCCACCTATTCACCTATGCAGAATTGTGAAGTTCAGCCCTGTAGGAGTAGTTGTGGAGCAGAGCAAGCCTGCTGCTACCCTTTTCACAGGGTTTTCCACTCATTCTATGATCCTGTCAGAGAGTACATGGAGTGGCATGTCCTTTATGCCTTGGAGCCGCCCTATTCCATATCAACTTCAGCCTGTGAGGAGAAGTTTAAGAGTGTAGTCATTTTGTTGTCACGGTTGCACCATCTGCTGGTGATTATCGATAGAAAGAAAGAGATTCCCTTCAGAAATTTACTTGATTGGCTATGGTGGAAGTCTGCTTTCACCTAGCCCCATGTAAAGTGTTTTATTAGTTTAGGATTATATATAAATAAGCTCCTTTGAGCATGTATCTTTATTCTGTTGCTTTTATTTTTCGGCCTGTATTTTCAGCAACGGGATGTTTTGAGCCTGACTCCATAGCCCAACAGCAAGGCACTGAAGTTGTGGAATGAGTTCTTAGAGCATCACAGGGACGAATATATCCCCCATGGAGCCTAATGTTAGCAACAATTCTTGTCTTGGGCCCGAGAGCATCCAAGTCTGCAGGTTGCACGAAGAACACCCAAGCGTAGCACGTAAAGCCCCATTTCTGGCTAAAAATCAAGTGAGCGAGTGAAATTATGTTGTCAACGACCAAAATTCATCCATAGGAGCAAATCGACGGTTGGAGGGAAATTGCGGTTAGTGGAGTTGCGTCGGGATTAGCGCGATGGGTAGCATATATATTACATGCAAGAAAGGATATGAGTCGTCCATTTAAAGGATGCATGGCACGAGATCTAGTCACGTCGTCTTTTCATCATTTGGGAGTTCGAAGGGTTAGGGTTTCACGTCGTTCTACATCTTGAAACCCCAAACCCCGAAATGTTGATAAGCGCCTTTGAAGCCAAGCCTATGTTCCTAGCACCCGGTCACATCAAGCGAGCCTAGTAATGGAGGCAACCCTCTTTTGACATCAAAACCATCTAGGTCATTCATCTGAAGGACACGCGGCACAAGATCTGAGCCACAGGTGGGGCCTTTCGAGATTTTCGTAGTAAAAGCATTGAGTTCATCTTAGTCGTCCATCCATCGATGAAACTCAAGGACATTTGACTTAAAGGGAGCATGGATCTGGGTGTCCAGGATTAGGGCGCCTAAATCAACGACTGAAGCTTCATTCTGGATCCCCCTTACCTTTCTGCCTTTAATTGGGGGGGGGTCCAGAATTGAGCGCGCAGCTCTCCAACAGTCAGTATTAGGTCGCCTAGATCAACGACACTCAAGCGTTTTTGGCCCCCCTTTTCCATCCTGTCTTTAATGAAAGAAGAGGGGTACGGAATGATGTGTTATTATTGTGGGGCCCCTTGCCTGTCGTGTCACCTTTGGTATCGTCCTCACCATTTCCACCTGTTCTCCACCTACCACCCCCCTCTTCCCCTGTCATTTATCCAACTTCCCTCTCTCCATCCACATGGCACCTCCTCATCTCGTCGTCCTCTCGTCTCCTGCCATGTGTCCCTCTCATTCCTAGTCAACTCCTCCTATACTCCCGCACTCCATGCTCTTTCCTCCTCTGTCCTATTCAGACCGCATGGCATTCCTCAGCTAATGTCACAACTCCCATTTCTTCTCCATCACCTCCATAGTGTTCACACCTTTAACCCCCGTCACAACCTCATCCACATCCGCCATAGGGGTCCCTCACAGCAGTCCAGCGAAGTAGCATCCAAAGAAGGACCGTTCGGTTGATCCAGGTGGCACCATTAGGAGACTTCCACGTCCCAGAAGGAAGGGTTGACCAAGCTCGTCCTCGATCCCAAAAAAGTAGTTATTGCAGCAGTTGTTGGTGGTTGAACATCAGCTCCGCCATAAAAGGAGGGTCCGACAAAGAACTAATTCACGTCGACTCACCTGTAGAAGGACAATCCGAAATCTGATGGTGTCCATCATAGGCGCACGATCATCCTGATTCTGCATAGGCAGGCTGTCAGAAGCCATGCAGACGCAATTCTTTAATGCAACGTATCGTTTTTGTTGTTGTTGTTGTTTTTTGAGTATATGTAGGTGTTTTCACCATTTTTGTAAGGATGGATGGTAGAGCGAAGCTCCCGATTGTAATGTTTTAACAGACACTCTAGTTCTTTGGTTATGCATTTGTATGTAAGATTTCCTATTTAATGACAGACATTTTTCCTACCCCATATAGTTTTCATCTCATACTGAGGGAGTTCATGATTGATCGATTCACATGAATTATGGCAATTATGTTATGATAAAGGATTTATTGTGGCATTATTGTATTCTCTAGTTTTCTGCATTTGAATGTAAGAAGATCTTGCATTTAGATTCCTTCTCCTACATTCTGTTAGAAACCTGATGTTTACGACAGACCTTTTCATCTCTCTGATACAAGTCTCCCCCCTACTCACCCTTTCTATAGCTCATTCTTTGAAATTTATCTAAGACCTCATTTGCCCATGCATGCCTGGCCTAGTTTCGGAGTTGAAACAATATCATTTTGAGTTTACTTCCATTCGATCACTCCTTTTATAAACAAATCATGACATAAAATGATGGGCGTCGGGCTCTACTCCTACTGTAATCCAAGAGTGACTTCCGTCACCAACACCATCCATGCTTTTTTGCCTCATCTCTTCAAATAACAAGGATGCAACTACATCCTCATACTTCAATGTAGATTGAGTGGTACTACCTATTGCTACAACTAGATTATCCCAAGAGTCTGGCAAAGAACATAACAAAGTAATACACTAATCTTCTTCTACAATCGTAATATTAATAGAGCCAAGTTGACTTACCAGAGTATTAAAGGAATTTAGATGTTCTGTCACAGAATCTCCATCCTCCATCCTAAGATGATACAACTTCTTTCAAAGAAACAACTTGTTTACCAGGGACTTTGATTGATACAAATTCCCCAACTTATCCCATAGTTCCTTGGTTGTATATTCTCCTGATACATTCAACAACACCGAATCTGCCAAGCAGAGTCGAATAGTACTCCTTGCTCTTCTGTCCAACTTCTCCCAATCTTCCTTCGACATACCAATAGGTGGTGTACTGGTAGTTTGTGTACTAGTAGGTTGTGTACCAGTATCCTGTGTGCTAGTAGACAGTGTACTAGTAGGCTATGTACTAGGATCCACATCGATCCATTGTTCTTTGTCTACAAGAAGGTCCTCGATTTGCAGCTTCCATAGCTCAAATTTTTTACCGTTGAACTTCTCTATCTCGATTCTAGAATAACTCGTCATTCCTCTTTCTGTACTCAAATCACCACTGCAAAATCTCCCACTAAACCCAGGTTTATCACAGACCCAAGATAAACTTGATCTATCAAGACCGAGCCAAACCCTCAACAAAATAGGCATCCCTCTGAAGCCAAAAAATGAGCTCTGATACCACATGTAAGTTTTAAACCTGTGAAGTAAAGCAATGCATATAGATTCTTAAGCAAAATAGAATTTAATCAATAGCTCATTCACATAGAACATAGAGGTTTATACTGGAAACCCTCAACTGGGAAAACCCTTCTTATCTTCATTATATCGAATTTCACCATTCACTATACAATATATACAATGTTTTTAGGTGTTCCATAGATACCAAAACCCTAATCCCTAAAACTGGGATTATTTTTAGTAAACCGCTAAAAATAGAAAAAACTGCCCAAAACAAAAAAATTGGGGCGCCGCCCCGGGCTACCTCCCGTTGTTGAACGCTACACGTAACTAGGGGGGGGCATACCTACCCCCCCCCCCTGGCCCCCCCCTAGGAAAGTGCCCGACGCACATGGCACAAACAGAGCACTAGTACGAGGGATTGTCAGACACAGTTGTCATATCTGACGCGCCCACACACACACACACGCAAAGAATATAACACATACCCAACATGAATACATCCTCTCAAGACTCTTTAAGAAGTAAAAGGGAAAATTCAATGGCTTATTGAAATGAAATTGAGCTAATAATTGAAAGTGACAGGCTTTAAATATGGAATATCTACCTTCACATGTAATCAATATGGTGATCACTATGAGAGGGTTGATTAGCTCCTCTTTTATCCACTCCTTGGAGTATCCCTTAGCTCTAGAGATGTTCTGAAATTTGGTTTTGAAAACCCTGTTATAGCTTGATCTTGGCAACTGGTGGTGTTTAAACCAATGGTCTCCAACTCTTGGGAGCTTTGTGGCTAAGGAAATTGATTCCTTAGAGACCATGAACACAATGAATAGGAGTTGAGGCAGGGTAAGAGTGTTCCATTATTATTTGTTTTTCCATCATTCTCACACATCCATTACTCTATCTCGCATTCTATAAGGCATGTAATCATAACTCTGTAATGAACAGTTTGTAACGAAAATAAACCAGTTAAGTGGTATGTTAAGGAAATGTACAACAATTTATAACACACAGGGAATTAGCATTTCAAAAATAAAATAAATGTTGATATAATAGCCTGTATTATGAAAACAGCACACATAAATTTTTACAAAGATTTACTTCTTCTAGGCAATGTTATCATTTGTCAACTCATGAAACCCTCCCCCACACCTAAGTATTGTGACACCTCACAATAAAAAATATAGGAAACCTGTCAGTTCTCCCAATAGTCGAAGATTTACAGCTTGTTAAGTGTAGAGATAAATTTCACATATTGGTCTGATGAGATGGTTAAAAGATGGTCCCACCTATAGGATAAGAGATCATATATATAGATAAGAAGAGGTAGGCAAGAGAGTTTCAATATCGTCTCAGAGTTAGTTCCCAATGGAAATTTTATGGAGTTCATTAACCTTATCTTAACCATACTACTTCATGTCATCTTTGTCTACAAGTAATGTCATACATCAGGACAAGTTTAAATTTATTATTTATTTATTTTCAGATTATCATCCTCGCTAAGTAGAATTCCTCGCGGCCAGCAAGCTTGTTCAGTACTCTGGTGGGTTTACCTAGTCATACCACAGGCTAGTACCCATTTCCAGTAGACATGTTTAGAATCTTGGTGGGTTAGCCTCTTACACCCTTAGAGACTAGACCTCCATCTTTTAGGATTTTAGTATAAGATTTCTTTATGCAAGAAGATGGGGGGACAACTCTGAAAATAACTTTTTCTTTCTTTATTTTTCTCAATTGGGATGGTATTTATGTTAGAGGATGACTTTCCATTATATTCCTTAGTGATTGTCCTGATGTAAGGGGTACTTAAGAGGACTTGGCCTATCTAAAGATATGATATAATCAAACTATTTAGTGTGTAGTGGATGGTACCATTGAGAAAGAACAGAAAGGTATCTCTAGGCTCAACTCACTTTCTTCTTTTGTAAGTTATTGTGATGTTTCCATGACTAACCGCTAATCAGACCTCCCTGTTACTCTTTAATAAAGATACTTTACTCACTTACTCAGGTTTCTTGGGAAAACTGTACGAGTGACCTCTAATCTTGATGGTTACAGTATCACTTCCTTATATAGAGGTGAAGGTTCAAGAGTAACTGATTTTTAAGATGCCTTGGGAAAAAGAAGATGAAAGTCTTTCCAAAATATGGCTAATTACAACAAGTCATTATTCATTTGATGCTTAGAAGACAACAAGGTTCAAATATAACAATGTTTTGAAGAAAAATCCTTCTTTTATATTTCCTTGAAACTGTCTACTCCTGGTGAAATAAATACCTACATAAATCTCTAGAATTGTTCGTCAAAAAACACACTCTAAAATATAAAAAACTAATGAGATCAATGAGATCAAGTCACTGGAACATGTATCTTATTGTTCTTTTATTAAAATAAAATGTAAAATGAGGTTGCATTAGACTTTAAGCTAAACTAACAACATGCATTTTTTATTTACTATCCTTCCCTACCAAAAAAGAAAAAAAATTGTTATTCGAGTGTAAGAACTTTTCCAATGTAACCATGTGGGAAGCAAGATAAGAAACATACCCATATCTGAAAAAATTACCGCAGTGATTAAATGGATATGAAGAACCAACCAACCTACTTGTTTTGGCATCAGAAGGTGTTGAAGAAGAGAATAGTAGTTTGGCTTGATGACCTCTTGAAACCAAATTTCAATGTAATCTTGATGTTCATCAACAGTAATTTCTATGCTCTCCTTCATCATGCTATGTCAATCCTCTTCTTCTAGATGATTGATTTCTGAAGTACATAAAGGATCTACTGAGATGGATGTTGAGAACTCCTCAATCTCAGGTCTTAATGATTTCTCTCCACTGGATGTAGTCCATAGTTTTTCAGCTTCCTTCTCATTTTGGCAAGGAAAATCATTTTGTAGCTCATAGGACCTTGATTCTTCTAATATTTCTAGAGAGGTAGACAAGTTCTTGAATATTTTCAAGATGTTTTCTTCATGAAAAGAAGAGATCCCAGTTGTTGTTAGGATTTGAGAGAGTTCTCCCAAACTAATCGTCACCTTCGAATCCATTCTCCTGGTTGAGGTAAGGAAACAAAGGGTGTGTTTTTTGGTTCTGCAGAGGGCTCGAGTGGTCTTGCCTCATGTCCCACTATTATTGATGCTTCAAATTTTGTTCTATAGTGATCCCTGTTTTAGTCTCTTCAGATACTATTTTATCTCTTTGGGTTGAGCTAGCTCTTATTGTTCGGTATCGGTCTGCAGATTTTATGAGTGGAACGTTCCTTCCCCAAAAAAGGTCGGAAAGAACCTTGGTTGAAAGGTTTGATTTCGATTTAATGTATCTTCCTTTTGGGTATCTAGGTCTGTTCATGAAAGAAAAAAAAACAAAAACTACCATTGGGTTTGGGGGAACCTACTATAGTAGATGCATAGGTTCTTACCTCTCGTCTTAAAGTTCCCCCGCCACAAAAACTAATGATAAGGTTTAGAAATTATTTAATTCCTACCTTGAGACAACTCCTCGTCAATGGTGCCAAAAATGATGGGTGTTCTATATGCACTAAAAACCCTCAATTAAATTGTCAACCCAGGGTAAGTAAACTTAGATTTGTAGCAATATATATGCCAAGGTATAAAGGATGGAGGTAGTATAGTCTAACTAAGGAAGCACGTCTATCTAAGAACTAATCTATTCAAGAAAAGGCTAATAATCAAACCCTATCAAGAAACTTAAATTATTTACCTGAAGTAACCTTTGAACAAAGGATCGATGGATTGTCCTAGGAAAGCAAATGGAAACCCCACTTAAAGAAAATTAACTTAATCATGAAAATAAGAAAAATAAAACTATCTACCTAATAAGAAATAACAACAACAAACTACTTTAATTAACCTATTAAAATTCAATAAGCAACTATTCTATGAAAGCAAGTAAATAGACAAGAAACTACCCTATCAAAGAAAAATAGACAAGAAAACAACTACCCTATTGAAGCAGGTAAACAAGCAAGAAAACAACTAACTAACCTATGATAACTTCTACAACAAGTAAACTAATCAAAATTAATCAATAAGCAACTAATCAAACTAATAAGCAAGTGAACTCTATTCTTAAATTAAACTTCACAATTACTTCTAATTTATGAAAGGAAATCTTTAATCTACTAGATTTAAAGCATCATGACAATAAAAGGAATTAACAACTACTCTTTAATCTACGATAAGAAAACTATTCTTTAATCTACCAAAGCAAGAAGACTATTCTCTAATCTATAAAAGCAAGGAAACTATCCTATAATCTATAAAAGCAAGAAAACTACTATTCTATTTAATTCAATTGCATTCTATGCTAATGTAAGAAAATTCATACTACTTAGAGATTCATAACTGAAAACTAAACTCAATAATCAAACTTCGACTTAAAATTGCAATCTAAATCTGGAATGGAAATTGCATAAAGTAAACTAAGCTGATCCTATTCTAACAATTTAAATTGAAAATGGAAATACTCATAAAAACATAACTCAAATCCTATTTCTATTTCAGCATATGACAAGAGAATTAATAAGCAAACTAAATAGCAAATTAGATAAGCAAACTAAATAGAAACAAAATAAGCAAACCATGAATCAAAACTAATCACACAAGGGTTAGTGGCTTAAGCTTAAGTTGTTTCCTATTTAGTTAGAAATGTTGGAGAAAATTATATTTTTGACACACTAGTTCAGTGGGAGTTAACTGACTAGTTCAATTTAGACTTTCTATTTTTACCATCACTATTATGCATGCATGCATTCCTAAGGAAAGCTAACTTCTTGATTGCTTTTATTAATTATGGAATGGTTTTCCATATATATGAGTGTATTACACTCATTCATTGTATCATATTTATCATGATCTATGTATCAATCATCAACTCATTGGAGTAGTGTGAATATATTTTCTCATTCTTCCATATTGAATCTCTCCTCCTCTCTTGATAAGCTTTGTTTGTACTTTCTTTAGCTAGATCTCCTGTGTAGGTTTCCATGAAACACTGACATGGTATCAGAGCTATGCTTCTTGGAGCAAGCCAGACAAGCCAAATAATAAGGAAAATCAGAGTTTCGGCGAGATAAATCCGTGGTCGTAAATTTCAGTAGTTATTCCTCCCAAAATATTACATTTTTTAGGAAACGGCTCGCAGTTACAAGTAAATCGACCCATTTTTGAAGTGGGTTTTCAATTGTTTGTTGAGATTCTTTACCATTTTATTAGAAAGTGAGCCGCAAGATAGCCTCCTAAAACTGATACGAATCCGTTGTCGTATCTTTCCACATTCATTGCTCCCAAAATATTACATTTTGGAGGAAACGACTCGCGAAGAAAGTGAATCAACCTATTTTGGAAGTGGGTTTTCAACTGTTTGGCGAGATTCATCATTGTTTTATCAATGATTAAGTCGCAATATCATCTCCTAGAACTGATATGAATTCTTAATTTCTTAATTTTTCACTTGCAGATTGAGAGTAAATTTTTAGGGGCTCTTGGAATTAGTGGGAGAGACGGATATGAAAACTATTATACAACCAAACTTGGTGGTAATTCTCACACCATACAATTATTTTGATTGGAATCCCAAGGTAGAATTCCAACTCAGAAGGAAAGGATTGTATAATTTGACGATGGCGACACAAATAGAACCTACATCAACGATTGAGAAGATGAGATGGATGAACCGTAAGGATGAGGCCACGGGACTACTTCTTGAGTTAATCTCCATTGATTTGTGGTTTCATGTTACTGCATGCAAGAATCCAAATGAGATATGGACCACCTTGGAAGGACTCTTTGGAAAGAAAGATGAGATGCGAGGTCATATGCTTGAGGTAGAGTTGAATACCTTAGACCCTAAAAGTTTTGATAATATACAAGATTTTTTTACTAAATTTAAATCTTTGCTATTAAGCTTGGGTTAATATGGTATAGATAAGTCTACACAAGAGAAACAACTTATTCTAACAATCTTGGCCAAGTTAGGACCAGAATACACTGTATATGTCTCCAATTTCCATTCTGGAAGATGTCTTTTTGGAGCAAATCAGAAAATGCCTACGTTGGCTCAGTTCATTGAGTCTCTTACACAAGAGAAGACAAAACTCATACATATGGGCCTCCTGAAATATCTCAAATCACATGCACTCACCATGCATGATGGAAAAGGGTCATTCAAACAGAATAGGAAGGAGGGATATTCCAAATCTTTTAATTATTCTTTAGGTTCCAAAGACTCTTTATATTCCAAGAAGAAGAAGAAGGGAAAGCAATGCACTTACTGTAATAAACCAAATCATGAAGAATCCACATACATGAAGAAACAGATCGATCTTATGGAACATGCACTTCAACAAAACAACCTTGCAAACTTCATTCCATAGGGAGTCAAGAAATAGAAGGAAGAAGATCCTGCTCCTAAGAAAGGTAATCATCATTCTCTTGTTGCAATTAATTCCTCATCTGATTCATGGATTATAGATTCTGGTGCAACCCATCATATGGCAGTGAAAGAGGAAGTTTTCTCTTCCTTGAGTTCATGCTCAAGACCCCCTATTCTCATGGGGGATGATACTCCAATAGCAGAAGCAGGAGAAGGGAGAGTGGAACTCCACAATGGCAGTTTTGAGAATGCTTTACCTGTTCCAAAGATTTCTATGAATATGCTCTCAGTTAATCAGATCACTCAGAAAGGTAAAAAGGTTGAATTTACATCAGATTCAGTTTTAGTAATTGACATGCATGACAATTGTATCATTGCAATTGGTGAGGTGGATCACAAGTCAAGATTGTATAAATTCACTAAGTTTTATGATGATGACTCCTCTATTCTACTTACACATAAGGAGAGTACTTTGCATGCACCTCCAGTGCAACATGCATATACTCTTGTTCTTCCATCAATTTTATACATCAGAGATGATTCCATACACTCAGATTATGTACACGGAAATAAGCAGGTAGTACATCCAGATAAGAAGCCAGTGTCGAAGCTTCAGTAGATGCCCAAGAAGGCACATACCACACTTCAGGCAGCAGACAACCTTGCAGGGAATCCATTGGATTTGAGGAGGACTCGATATCAGCATGAGGAGCCTTCTCATGTATTTTCAACTGCAGAACCTGCGATGCCCATGCATTTATATATGGTTCAATCTACTGATCCACAAAACTACAATAGGGTTGTGGGAAATCCATTATGGCAAGCAGCCATGTAGAAGGAGTATGAATCACTCCTATAGCACCAGACTTGGAATTGGTTCCACATCCACCGGAAAGGAATATTTTCAAGTGTAGATGGGTCCACGGGATCAAGAAGTACAAGGCCCGACATGCATAAATATTTCTACATCTTCACGAAGACTTTCAATGAGTAGAAGTTTCAGACCTTGCGGGATCGTCTTGCAATGAAGAATACTTTTTCCTAGCAACTGCCATTCTCTTCTTTTGATACATTATATTTTGAGGGGGGGTTTTGTTCCCACGTGGTTTTCCCTCTTTCCTCACTTTTATTAAGTGTTCATTAGTTTCATTGTACATGAGTACCTAAAATGGCCTAGTAGTCGGGACTCATTTTTTACTCCATAGTGATGTTCAGGGGGGTGCTAGAAAAATTTATATTTTCGACACACTAGTTTGGTGGGAGTTAACTGGCTAGTTCAATTTAGACTTTCTATTTTTACCATCATTATTATGCATGCATGAATTCCTAAGGAAAGCTAACTGCTTGATTGATTTTCTTAATTATGGAATGGTTTTCCCTATATATGAGTGTATTCCACTCATTCATTGTATCATATTGATCATGATCTATGTATCAATCATCATCTCATTGGAGTAGTGTGAATATATTTTCTCATTCTTCCATATTGAATTTCTCCTCCTCTCTTGATAAGCTTTGTTTATACTTGCTTTAGCTAGATATCCTGTGCAGGTTTCCATGAAACACTGATAACAAAGACATGGAATATTAACTATTCTTCATAAGAAACCTGTAACAAGAAACTGAAACAATTAAACTATAAACAATAATTACACAGTAAGTAAGAAAGATAAAAACATGTGTACAAGAAATAAAAGAAATGATAATTACATAAATCAAATACACAAAATAGCTAACTAAATATTCACCCAGACTATTGGTGGCCCCCCTAGTAGATCATGTCTACTCCTCAAATATGAATCACGAGCTCAAGCAACACGATTTCAACATTAAAATGAAAAATGCAATTTTACACAGTTTTAGCAAAATATGTCTGAAAATGGAAAAACAGAATTGGACTATCCTTTTGCTCTCTAACACCATTTGTTTGACCACTAAGGTGGTATTTATAGATTTACAAGCTGAGAGGTTGACCACTGGAAGGGTCTACGTCCTCTAAAAACAACAAATTGCATTCAATGCATCTTCGCTGCCGGTGGGTTCTAGAAACAAGGCGAGCCAATAAATGTCCAACATAACAAACCAATATGAGTTGTTAGAAGCTCAATAGTTCGAGGCCACGAGCACAAAGAAAACCCATGTCTCTGATTCGCCCATTGTTGGCCACCGACATGATAACCGCCAAATCACCCATGGTTTTAGTGCAGGATGGAGTGAAGGATGGAGTATCGGGTGTAGTGTCAGATGTAAAAACGAGCTGCAATTTTTCCCTGTGACACACAGAATGTGAATTAGTCTCTTGAAATCATTAAAACATGTTGAATTACACTCAAAAACATCATAAAACATGAATCATGCATACCTGGTATGAATCATGGTGATTTAACACAAAAAATCTTCAAAACAGGAAAATACATATACACATTTGGTCAAAAATGATCCAATCAACATCATTATATTAACCATATCGTGGGCCCAACACAGCCTATCAAATTCCCAAAAAGTGGTCCAACATGACTAATGTTTCCTCAAAACTTGTTCAAGGGCCAGCAATCCCCCAAATCTCACCTGTGACTCATCCCGAATCACTCAGATCTGGAAAACGTACCTTCAAAGGCCTCGAGCTTAGCTCGAGCTGCCTCGACTTGTTGCTTCGCCAAAGCCTCCTACTCTGAAAAGTACTGAATCACTTTTTCTTTAACAGACCCATCCAGGCGTTGTTCCATTGTTGTAAACATTTGATCCATCTATGAGCCTTGTCCTTCAATCTCTTCAAAAATCATGCAGGCTTCGTCCTGCACTAACTGTAATATTTGTGAAACCTCCATGACTTTTCACTAGATGGCATTAATCTGTTGTTGGACTGCGCATTGTTCCTGTGATATTTTCATCCTCTCCACTGTAATAAGAATCTTCATCTGTGCTTGCATGGTGGATTCCTACTTCTGTACCTCTTGGAGTTGTGCTTCCAGTTTCCTCAACTCTGGATCTTTTGCGAGGCGTTCATAGGTATGCGCACTAGAATTACTTAATTTCTTACACTCTGAGGAAAGTTATTAATTCTTTCTACTGTGTTCCTAGCATCTTCCTCCCTTTGGTCATGCATTTATTGTGGAGTGCTCGACACTGCTTGGAGCTCCAACTCCATTATCCGTGCTTGGAGCTGTTGAATGGCTTCGGCGAGCTTCCCTACTTGCATCTCGGTTGACACTAGTTCCTCCTGTGCCAAGCCCAGCACAGAGCAAATTTATTTAGTCACTGCTTCTTTGACCGCAGTCTACTCTGTGAGCAACTAGTGTTTTTATTCCTGTATCTTCGCATTGCTCTGCTCAAACTTCGCCCGAATTTCATTTTTCTCCTTCTGCGCAACTCAAAGTTTCTCTAGGACCTCCTCCTTTTCTTTCTTCAAGGCCTCTGTAGCCTGTTCCTTTTCTTATTGGACTTGTTGAATTCGAGCCTCTATTGCACCTGCTAACCTTCATAATTGGGTGGGCTCATCCCCCAATTATGCAATTTTCGACAAAGAAGGTGTAGTAGGTATTGCACAGCTCGAATGGATGTTTTGTTGTATCTCCTTCGACTCCTTCTACATTCTTTCATACATTGTATCCTACTTCGCTCCATGTCTCTGCAAGATATCCTATGAAGTTTCCTCCATAACTGAAATGATGATATTGACATCATCCACTGTGAGCACATTCTTCGACTGATGCTTATTGGAACGGGTCTTCTTTCTTGCTGAGGGTTTCTGCAGAGAAACATTCCTTTTCTTCGATGTTTCGACCTCTATAGGTGGATCCTTCGGCGGTGTAACTTCGCCTTTATTTTTATTTTCTCCTTCTTCCCCTCCTTATTCTAGATTCACTTTGTCTCCTCCTCCTCCTGTGGGTGATTCAGGCCTACTTTCCTCTGAGGCATTGTCCTCCTCATCACTTTCTATGTTCTTCACTTCCTCCTTTCTCTTATTTTTCTTCGTGCTAGTCTGTCCATCATGTTCGACCCAAGTGATCAATGGACTTCCAATGATGTTGGGGCCATAGAGTTATGCATCCTCAATTGGTACAAGGAACTCTGTTGGACATAGTTTGGTGATCTCCTCCATGTATTCATTAGTCAGTTTATAATAGGACTGCAATTCCTCTTTACTCTCATCCCTGTGTGTGATGATGTAGATAAAGTGACAATCTGTGTGGAACTTCGCTAATGATCTGTATTGATGCAATATGTTCGGAGTCATTCATGGAAATGCTTCAATAGCACACTTCAACTGCTGGTAGTAAGAATGGAAGACAATGTTTGACTTCCAATGTTTCAACATGCCAGTCATATACCACAAGGTAGAGAACCTTGTGGCCAATGGTTCTGATGGCTCAACTTTTGGAAATGTCACTCCTTCTGGCATCTGCAAAGCTAAAAATGTGATCATTATTAGTAACCAACTCAAATGGAATTTGTAGCCTTGGTCTTGCGCTTCGCAATAGTCCTTATCCAACTCATTGACGAGGTAACTCGCCGAGTTCATTTGCATTCCTTCTACACACTTTCCTATGAGGTCTACTACGAATCCAGTGACCTGTGTCAGACGATTATTTTTTACTAGCTTGCTAGCTATAAGCTAACAATAAAGGCGCACTGCGCCATCCTGGATGGAGTCTATCTTGTAGCCTCTCTTTCCCTTTTCTACATCGCCATTATCCTCCTTTATGTGTTGTGTCAGGGAATGATCTGAAGTGTTACCTAGGTAGAAATATTGAGGGTTCGGTCCCTACATGCTCAGTCCTTTGATGAGGTGGATCAGTGTCAGATCCATAGTGATGCGCATTTAAAGCCATAGATAGACTCTGTGATAGCATGATAGGAGGAGTTTAATGCAATATTTCACCTCCTTGTGTCGGCCAAAGTGAGGGATCTTCATCACATTTAGGATCGTTGATTGTGTGAGCTCATTTATCCATGGCTGGGAGACTATCCGAGGTTTCTTCCCAATCCTCTTCATCGGATACTGATGTGGTGTGAGCATCGCGTAGTTCTTCTTGTCTATGAGGTTAAATTCATTGTTCTTCAAAGCTAGGATGTGTCCTAACTGGGGTCCAACTACGTGTATCCCCTTCAGGATGTACGTAGTGACCAACGTGTACTCAAATTCACATGGGATATTGTCGTGGTTAACCATGCCAACCAAAGGTGATATGTATTCAAGAAATATCGACGGGATCTGCTTTGCATTAGCCAAATCATCGCGGTGGTTTCTTCGCTTCTCAGTCGCAGTCTGGCTAGAATGATGTCCAGTCGATGGGGATTCTTGCAATCCTCCAGTCGACAATGCATGTATTCCTATAGACATAACTCTTTTAGCCATGAGCTTTACAAGAATCTCCTCCACATATTTCTCTAACACGCTATCTTCACCTAACATTCACACTTGTAACTATCTAGATCGGTTAGGAAAACAGTCAACTGAGGTAATCACATGGATGGAGAGGTCTAGAAATTACAACGTCGTATGAAATCGATTCTCTGTTAGCTCGGATAATTATGGGTGGTAAAAAGTGGTCCTGACGCAGCGTCCGATGGGTTAAATAAGCAAGTGTTGTAACAAATTCCTCCAACGGGCAGGAATGCCTCAATCAATACAAATCCATCTATTAAGGCATGGTCCCAATGATCCAACGGTGATCTTTCCATCAATAATTGTGTTTCTATCCATTCTGGAGTGTTATTCTAATGGTCAGGGCGCCTCCAATGGTCATATAGCTTCGTCGTAGAGAAGTCCCCTTCTGTGTGGTTCAGTTAATCCGGAGAGGTTCAAGTTATGTAGATTTTCTTCCTGTGAAGACTTCCTTTTGGTTTTTGTAGCTTCCTATAGTTTAGCTTTATTCCTATTGAGCTTCTTGGCCTTCTTTCCAGTGATCTGAGGTTTTCTAATAATTTCAGGAATCCTCTTCCTATTTGTATTCGTATTCTCTCCTAGTGAAAGAACTTCGCACTGTTGATGCACTCTTACTGATTATGTGGTTAATGTTCCTTATATTACTATTTATGGGGTGGATATACTTCTTTCTTGCATGGATAGTTTATTTAATCCTTCATGTGTTCTTTCAACTTCGACAGTTAATTCTCTAGTCCTTTGTTGCTTCAACTTATCCTCTTGTTCTTCTATTAGTCACTCTATTTTTCTGGCTATGAAGTCCCTTAGTTCTTGATTTTTATGTTCTGTATCTTCCTCCTCTGCTTTCCTTCTGATTTGATCCTTCTCAATCCAAGTCTTTCCTAATAAAAGTGGAAAAGGGGCATTGTTCTCAACAAAAATGATAACTTCGAAGTCCTCTTCTATTGATTTTTCATGAGCAATCATAGGTATGTTAGTAACTCTTCCACATAGGGTTATCATCTTTCCTTTAAACAAGCCTATCCTTCCCAAGGAAGGTATCATAGCAGGCTTTCCCAAAATTTCCCAAGTTCTTTCTGACATAATGTTCACATGTGTTTCTTCATCCAATACACAGTCTATGTTGAAGTCTTCTATTCTTGTGACTATGCATTGTTTTTCTTTCAATATATCTGACAAACTGACATCCTTTTGGTCATTCATTACTTCTTTTAACTGTACTAACATATTATGAGCTTTCTCTGATTATTTTTCTTTCTGGTTCTCTAACAAATCCTTAGTTTCATGACCTTCTTTATAGTTTTCTTGTCTCATGTTCATCTTTTCAATTTTAGCAATCATTCTTGGACAATCCTCAACCTCATAATCAATAGCTTTACAACAAAAAAAAATAGGACCTATATCAGGGCATTCCTTAGGAGGATGTCTTGGTCTTTTGTAATTATAACACAGTGTCAATCCTCTCTTTCTTTTAAATTATCCCCAACCTCTCCTGTACTGTGCACTGGGATCACAGTGTTGGACCTGCAATCTCCAAAAATTCTTTCGAGGTTCCTGCATCCACTTATTAGTCCAAAATTTCTTTCTATGCATAGGAATAACATATTTTTCTCCATTTCTATCAAATTTATTCAGATCAACTCTTTCTTCTAACTGTGCCCTAACATTCGGGCTAGGACAAAATCTATCAAACATACCTAGATTCATACTTTTGAAGCAAAATTTTTCAATTATCTTACCTTTACCAGAGCACAAAGATTTAAGATCTTACCTCTTTCTTTCAGATCCAGTTTCTTTCTTAGCACAGACCTTCGCAAGTCAAGTAGAATATTGCACACTATAGCAACATATCTACGCATAGATCTTTCTCTTTTTCTCAATTCCCAACAATCATAGTTTTAGGTCCCAACAATGGAACCATTTGTTGGCACAGGGGTAGACCCAGGGTTCAACGCTTCAACAATGCACCAACAAAACCCTAACTACTAGCCTTTTTGGCAACACATGCGAAGTAGATAAAGTCTCACTCGAGGTAGAGGCAGGGGGGTTGCAGGACTCAAGTGTCTACAACCAAGCTAGGACACATATTTGTGATTACAATACTTAACAGAATACTTAAACAACAATATGTCTTAGTTCTTGAATCTCATTCACATCGTAGATAAAACCCTTATTACATATCAATGTAGTAACCATAAAGATCAAATACTTTCATTCACTTAGCACATATAATTAGCTCAAATCTAGCATTCATTCATCTTTAAGCACTAATCCACAACATCAGATCCTTTCATCATACATTATAACAACAACACTAAGAAGATAAACACATATACAACATTGCACAAAGCACATCAAGACATAGGATATATGTGGCTCACCTCAGTGTGGGGCTATGTCCACCAACTTCTTCTTCTTCTTTATTAGTCTTCAATCCTCTTACATTCATCTACTCCTATGCATAAATCCACAGAGCCAACTCCACCAAGGACAGGAGATCTGTGTGAAACACACCAGATCCTCCTTCCCAAGATCAGGTCAAGGCACAAAGCCGAATCCTTACTAGCACAAAGCCTTCTTTACACAGTATGTTTGCACAAAGCAACTTTCAAGCTCTTGCACTAAGCCAACATACTATTCACATAGCCAATCAATCCTTATGATCTACTTCTTACATCGCTTAGCTACTTATTTATACATTTACAAAGAGGCCTAAACATGGATAAACCCATGGGTCGGCATCCCATAACCCATTACATAAACCCTAAAACCCTTTGTTGGGTCCACAAGCCCGCAAAATACGTGAGATTTTGCGATCTTCGCTCCACCTTGTTGCTCCATCTTCGACCAGCCTGTCAAAGTCCAAAAAGTGGTCAAACATGACCAATGTTTCCTCGAAACTTGGTGAAGGGCCAACATAATGCATGGGAATCATTTGTTTAGAAGATGAAAGTACATGAGAAGGATCCTCATGATGATATTGAGTCCTCCTCAAATCCAATGGATTCCCTGCAAGGACACATGTTGCCTGAAGTGTGAATTGTGCCCTCTTGGGAATCTACTGAAGCTTTGGTGTTGGCTTCTTATCTTCCTGTACTACCTACTTATTTCCATTTACAGAATTTGAGTGTATGGAATCATCTTTGATGTCTGAATCTAATGGAAGCACAATAGTATATGCATGTTGCATTGGAGGTGCATGAAAAGTAGTCTCCTTATGTGTAAGTAGAAAATATAATTCAATGCCCGAAAACTTACTGAATGTATACAACCTTGACTTGTGATCCACCTCACCAATTGCAATGATGGAATTATCATGCATGTCAATTACTGAAACTGAATCTGATGTAAATTCAACCTTTTTACCTTTCTGAGTGATCTAATAAACTGAGAGAATATTCATATAAATATTTGGAACATGTAAAACATTCTCAAAACTGGCATTATGGAGTTCCACTCTCTCCTCTCCTGCTACTGCTACTGGAGTATCATCCCCCATGACAATAGGGGGTCTTGAGAATGCACTCAAAGAAGAGAAAACTTCCTATTTCACTTCCATATGATGTGATGCACCAGAATATATAATCCATGAATCAGATGAGGAATTAATTGCAACAAGATCATGATGATTATTGTTGATGATTAAAATCGCAACGAGGATTTTTCCCACAAAGTATTGCTTAAGCCTATTATTTAAACTATGCTAACAATATATAATACTAGTAGGTGGGACCCCCTTGTAGACTGGAGGATCAGCGATAGTCTTATTACACATTTTATGCTATTGTTTCGATGTTTCTTATAGGGTTCTATATGATTGACGATGAGATACTGGTTTTGTTTGGGACAGAATGGTAGATGGATAATGCATTTTGTGTGTTGGTTTTGTTGCTCTAAGCTCTAAATTCCATGTATGAATGACTTGTATTTACAGTTATTACATTTGTTATTGTCTCCATGATTCATTACCTATCAACACCTGCACAATACACATGTTAGTAACAACAAGAGACAAGAGCAATATGAAAAACTCCAAGGAAGGGAACTATACTATGCTATGCTATGATATACTATGTGCAAATAAAATTAAAAGAAATTAATGTTAGTCCTAACTAGAAATGTTAGTGGCTATACGATTTGTATTGAGTTATATTGGGTGCATTTGATATATGTAATTATATGGTTTCATAAATGGTTAATACGGATTAGGTGACGTAATTGGCAAGCAATGTGTGCAAGTTTAAATGCATGGAATTAATGGTATGGATTAATGGTATGGTTTGGCTAGTTGTCGTGTACTACGAAATTGAATGAAATGGAGGATGGAAGCGATGTGTAGTAAATGCACATCACTCCATACTTCTCCCACTGGTCCTCACCCTAGCATGGTTATTGTTAATAATTTGGTGGTTTTGTTGTGGTTAAGCTCCGATATCCAAGCATGGAAGGAGTTGCTCGACCAGCTCGCATTTTTAAGGTTACTGGTTACATGTATGGTTATTTTCGCCCATCCATGAATTCGCTCTATGTATGAAATGAACATTGGCTCGGTAATGTGTTGGTCTATGTTTTCTTGAGGTTGGAAACTGTATAAATGTGTGGTGTTTTATCTGGAATGACTGTGTGTGTTATTCGTTACAAATGGAAAATGGATGGTTGAAGTTGTGATTTCATTGGATGTTATGTGTGGTGGAAACCGTGATATCTCTCTATTGTCTTTATGGGTTTTTGTTGGAGGGTTTCACTCTGTTTAGCCTTGTTGTTCGTCTCCTCATAGTTATGGTAACCATATCCGATTTTATTCGGTGCTATGGGGTTGTTGTGTATATTTCAATCCACATTTTGGCCACTGTATATCTTTTCACCTGGTCATGGTCTCTTTTTGTGGTATTGGCACAGCGCAATGAACATTATGCCAAGAAGTATGCTTTAGGGTTGTTGGTAGTCCCTAGTGTTATAGGAAAATCTCCCTGCGGACAGGTAGATTGCCTCAAAGAGCTAGACCCTAACTCTAAGACAGAAAGTGCTTAACGTGGACACTAACTTCCTTTCAAATCTATACAAACTAATACATGAGAGGGAAGGAGAATAGAAGTACCTCTTTATCGACGTTTGTCCCTGCACGCTCTAAGTTGAGCTCCAAACTCTTGCTCCTTGATGAGTCCTGTAGACAAACAAAGTACGAACACTTACTACTCTATTGATATTAGCTTGAAAATAGATCTATCTATCAACGATAAGTTCATGTAATATCAGACACAAACTAGAAAGAAACAGGCCAAGCGTGTCATATTAATGAGAATAACGATAGCAATACTTACAATCGTAGATGCGAATGCAACAGCTTCATCAAGTCCCCTTTGTCTAACCCTTGCTCGAAATATCCACAACTTGGATGATAGAAGCTTCATTGATCACTCTCCTTTGACTGACTGTGTGTTTCCTATGAGATCATAGGTTTCATGCTAGCATTTCTTCCCCCTTTTTCACCACCATAGAGCCTGATTATATAGGTTAAGAGAAGCTTAACCTCTTGAGTTATCTTTAGAATAAGTTGAGGAATCCCCTCCTTAGATCAGGGATCTCCTGATGGAACCCAGAATTCGAATGAAACTGCCTTCTAAACTTGAGAGATCCTCCCCTTATTCTCCTCAGCGGTCCAACCACTGCCTCAAATTAGATAGTGCCACCTCAAAAGGGGCATCAGGGCGCTATAACGCTCCCTAAGAGGCTCAAGGGGAGCGCCAGCTCTCTAAGGATGGATAGCGCTCTCTCAAAGAAGTGGTTTGTTGTTATAACGCTCCCCAGTAGCTTGTGGGGGAGTGCCAACGCTCCTAAGGATGCCATAGGGGAGTGCTCTCTTTCAAAATCCTATTTTAAGGGATCCTTTTAGGTGATAAGAGTTCCTTGACTTCAGATAACCAGTTTCCCTCCTCTAGATCAAGTGTATGAGATGTCTTAAGTGCCTCCTTAGTGTCGTTATTATGGAAGTATGCTTGAAAAACATTTGCGACACTTGTGAACAACTTGCGACACTTGCGAAAGTTGTAAGGAACATGCGACACTTACGACAATTGAGAGGAACATGCGATGCTTATCTAGTTGAGTAATATTGACGTGTAACAGAATGCCCCCCAAAGCATGAAGTTAGAAGATGAGAACTGATAACTAAAATGCTTTGTAGACTTTCAAGAAAAGGTATAGACTCGGAGAACCTGATGGAAGCTGCACACAAACCTCCAACAAATATTATGACATGTTTCAAAACCCAAGGCAGGCATACCTATGCTTGGGTGATCAAGACTTGCAAGATATGGCCGCCATAAAATACACTGCGGATCCATAATTGTATTGATAAGAAGGTATAGCCACCGAAGATACAATGTGGATCTATACTCTGATGACTCAGACTGATCGTAGCCACGAAGAATACATAGTGGATCTATGAGATGACAAGACATAGCCACGACCAATACAAAGTGGATCTATGTAACAGTGTATCTGTTATTTGTCCAATAGAAACTCCTTCGCAACCTGGGAAAATCATATATCAAAGTGATCACTCAACCCAGGGTCTTCTTACCAATCCCAATATGGTACGAATCTAACCATGTGAATAGATGTCCTGATGTCGAACATGGCAGAAACCGCTTGATTACCGGTCAATGGTGTGAATTGTTAACAAGTGCAAGGGAGATCACCATTAATGTCAATGATTCCCAAGGTACCCTAGTACATTCTAGCGAATGTGAATAGATGAGATGAGGTCAAACATCCGTGGAATCATCCAATCAGAGATCAATGAGGTAAACCTACTGTCGAATGTGAGGAGGCCTTCCATTGAGGCATGCATGTCCCAAAGTACTAACTAGTTTCTAAGCCTGATTCCCGGATAATGTGTTGAAGTCGGCAGGAATGGACTCATCGAGGGAGGGCCTTGATGTATCCCCCATCAACGACATGAAATGGACATAGAAATCTAATTGGTAGATCAAATGGACATGGACTGACATGGGTTTTGAGGCAAGATATTTGGGATGGCTAACTCTATAGGCGGATACTTCCCTTGAACACTGAGGCACAACAACAAAACATGGCATGGACCAAAACTATGTAGTGGATACTATGACTTGCGTCAGGTGACCCAAAGGAGTGAAAGGAAATCAAAGGATTGGCTCAGTGCAGAGGTTCAGCGAATCATGATGCGTGCAAATGACAAAGTGTCATGTTCAAGGGCGACTCTAAGAATTGTTGGATAATGTTCTCAAGAGACTGATTGGATTGCTCCTTTCAATATTTCCCCCATCTAGATAGACGAGTACCTCTTTTTGATTTAATGAGCTCGAGGAGGATAACACATGATCGATATAAATCACCTTCAGTAAGTTCCTCTTCCTTTGTTTAACGAACCGGAAGAAGTAAGGGATCAGTCTCATATGGGCCTATCGATGTGTGTTTTAACGAGTCCAAAGACAGAAAAATCGAAGGTTTTTCGGTATTATATAGTTTGGGAAAACACTTAAAAGAGAACTCTCTCAGTTCCTTTTTTGTACAGTAGTCTAACGAGACCGAAAAAGAGATAAACTATCGCTCGAAAGACACCCTTTCCAACCTTTTAACGAGCATGAAAGGAAGCAAGATCACTCGACAATATTTTCATATTTAGAGAGTCTGAAAAGAGTTTAAAGATGACTCCAGGGGGGTTCCTTTTTCGTGTCTCCATGCGGGTCCTAAAAAGAGATAAAAGTCTACCCATCATGTTCTCATGTTTTTGAGCTTGAGAACGAACCAAGACTATGCTCATGAATGCGACAAGGTAAATAACCCATCAGAACTGTCAGGAAACCTGTGATGTCAAAACTACAAACCAGGTGTTTAGTGAAGCCATTATATTGTTAGAGAAACCCATAAATGACTATACCTTATAAAAAATGGAAATTTATAAATAGTAATACAATGAAAATTCCATTTACCATTTCATTTTGCACAAGGATTTTGGAGTGGTGGAGATTCTCATTTCAGCGGTGGATCTTGTTTTGCTTGTTACCGGAGCTACAGTCTACCGTTTCTCTTGTCATTTGGACTAGGTAGATCTTCATTTCTCCTTCTTTAAATTACATGGTTTAATATTCATTTTCATAGTAGCATTTAATTTAAAATATGAAGCCCTAAGTTGCCCCAAAAAGATCAAAATCGACCTCTTTAAAAATGATGAAAAAGGGGATTCTTTTTCCAAAAACGTTTTAGAGGGGGGATGGCCAAGATGCCAACGCCTCAATAGCTAATTGGATGGATCATTTTTGGAAAAGAACCTATGAAAAATCGCCACATATACCCACGCATCCATAAAGAAGTCGTTTTCATTTTCAAATGTTTTTGTTGTTGTGTGATGGACATTGAATGGCTGAGAGAGGGAGTGTTGATTGTAAAAGAGGGTGTGGTCTCTTTAAATGTTGTGGGCATTTTATTTCATGTTTTAAATTGATTTTAAAAAATGTTGAAATTGCCAAAACGTTGAAATAATGAAATTCTTTATTCTTTTGTTTTGTAGGTGATTTTGGCGACCATGATCGAGTGGAAAGAACGAGAACATGATATGGATGACTTAGCTGCCTTGCGGAGTCCTCTCACATGGGCCGCATTGTGAGCTTGTGGCTTACTCAAATTCTTCAAGTTGCAAAAAATGAAGAAGGATATTTTGTTGCTTGAGCATATGATTGGCCTATGGGATGTTGCGGAGCAAGGATTTCAGATTGGCACATAGCTTCTAACCATTGAGTTAGAATATGTGTATTTGTTGACTGGCCTCTCGAAAAGAGGGGTTCCCATATCTTTTTCTGGGCAGAGGGAACTACCTGAGAAAGTGGACGTGTATCTGGCACGTCACTGTGTCCCAGGAGCAAGACTGGTAGGGGGTAGAATCCCTATCAAGGATATTCGAGAGCTACCCCTCCGGTCCATTTTGTTTTCCATCACGAGCATGAAGGGTAGTACTAGCATGCATCTGGCATCAAGATCGCAGGTGGCTTATGGTGTTCAGTGTTTGGAACCAACCTTGTTCAACTGGAGTGTGGGGTTCCTTCGAAATGTGAAGGAACAGGTTTCACAGTGCAGGATGGGACAGAAACAGTTTGGTTATGGCTATTTTCTGGTCTCATTTTTTCTAGAGCGCATCCCCCATATGCAACCTCAGATAGCACTAGTGGTGCGACCAGTGGAAAAACCAAGGATGGAGAGGTGGACTAGTCTGTCTCCGAGGCTAGTAGCGGAGTCAGAGTTCCATTTCACTGGATATTTCTTTGCTTGGCTGAGATGGAAGTATCTCTGGATAGAGGACTTCCCGTATCCTGAGGTGGATTTCCACGGGAGTATGGATTTGATTTTACCTGCGGGGGAAGATTGGGATTCTTCAGGTAAGAGATTGAGCAACACCTTGTCTATTTTAGTTTTTTTTTAAGTTTTTAATGTATATATATATTTTTTGGGTATGTAGAAGAGTTTTTTAACAGATGTATTGTTTTCAACATGTAGACAAGGGAGCAGTGTGCCCGACTGATATACCGATACCAAGACGTCACGGGGGCATTCCCGTTGCAGCAGATCCAGCAGTACCAGTGATAGGTCTCCGGTAGGTTGAAAGAAACCTCCAAGGCCTCACGATGGGCATTCCTCCTCTATGGAGGGGAGAAGTGCCTTTACATCTGCATAGGCGCACTGTGGGAGTACTAAAGAATATCAATTATCTACTGAGGCACGTAGTGCGCGCGGTGATATGTTACTCACAGCACAATGTAGTGCGGGGAGATTAGAGTCTCTATAGTGGTCGTATTTTTGTATTCCTTGTCAGGCGACATTGTATGGGTGTAAAGCCCCAACATTTTGCTCTTCTAAATACTTTTTGATGTAATCAAAACATTTCAGTCATGCCATATATATATATATATATATATATATATATATATATATATATATATATATATATATATATATATATATATATATATACAGTCTTGAGTTTTTACAGTGCCAAATGATTTGTACATGATGATGTCTGTGATGTGTTTTTAATGTACAATTTTTCTTTCCTTAAATCTTATATGTGGGCGAGATATCGATCCATAATATAATTAGCTAACAAATCTGAAACACTATTAAGTTCTCTTGGAATGTGTCTATATTCAATGTAATCGAACATTCATTCAAGACGACGAACTTGTAGATGGAGGCGTAGCAGGATAGGACTACGGATAGCGTAGATACGGTTGAGTTGATAGACCACAAGTTGGGAATATAAGTAAACAATGATACGAGAGATACCTAGGGAGGAGGCTTGGGTCAACAGTCCAATGACAGCGTGATATTCTGCCATATTGTTAGTTGCTAGTCCTAAGAAAATACCTCACGAAATCACCACCTCGTTGAATTGGTAAATAACCCATGTTGCCGAAGCAATGTTCGAGGTATGCCGACTAGCGCCATCTGCAAACCCAAAAAAGATAGGAAAGGAATACGTCATCTGCGTATGAAAACAAAAACATAGTCATGAGTGGCAAAGGTAAATATTCGAGCACGCGAAAGAAATAGACACACCAAACTAAAATACAATAATGTACAAAGTACAGATGCTAGGTGATCTAGGCATAGTACTTTTTAAGGTAAAGCCCGTTCCGGGGCTCTCCTAGGGAAATTCCATCATGATCTACTAATTTGTTGGTGCCTCTGTGTAGAACATGCTTCACGATGTAAGGACCGTGCCACAGAGGTTCTAACTTACTTGTTCCCAATTTGTCATGAGATTGGTCATAGACGAGGACTGAGTCTCCTTCTGCAAAAGTCCTAGGATGGACGGATTTGTCGTACTGACTCTTGATTTGTTTCTGATGTGCCTCATTAGCGAGAGCAGCATCACGATGTGTGTCATCCAGCTTGGATATATACAAGAAACATTCTTATTCGACAGAGGTATGGGGTAGGAGTTCTACTTTAAGTTTTAGTGATGGAATCCCACACTCGATTGGTAGAACGGCTTCGATTCCATACACCAACTAGAAAGGAGTAAATCCAGTTGTGGTTTTCACGGAAGTGCGATAAGCCCAGAGAGCAGAAAAGAGTTGTAGATGCCACGATGTCTTGTTTTCCCCTACCATGCGTTGAATCATGGTTTTTAGGACTTTTTTGATGGCCTCAACTTGTTTGTTGGCCTGAGGATAGTAAGGGGATGAGTTTTCATGGAGAAAACCCAATTTGACATGCAGTTCTCTCATCATATGGTTCTTGAAGTGTGCACCATGATCAGTGACAATGGCGCATGGTACACCAAAACGATTTATGATATGGTTGAAAAGAAAAAGAGCTGCAAAGCGACCATTGTTCAGGAAGATAGGCATAGACTCAACCCATTTGGTGAAGTATTCGACGGCGACGATGATATAACCGTGCCCCCCGGCTGAGGTAGGCTTACACTGCATGAAATCAATACCCCACTTAGCAAAGGGGCCGATGGAAATAATGGGGTGCAGCGCAGTAGGGTGGGTGCATGCCTTCTTATTAAAGACTTGGTAGGGTGGGCATTTTTTGACGGCCTCGATACAATCTTTGAAAATTGAGGGCCAAAAGTAGTCGACACGTAGAATTTTTTGGGTTGTGGCTAGTCCAGAAAGGTGACCGCCACAGGCGCCAAGGTGGAAATCGTTCAAAACGCGTTTAGCCTCCTCATGAATCAGACATCGTCGAAGGATGGTGTCAATACCACGGCGATACAAGGTGTCGTCGATGATGATATAACGACGAGAGTGATGACAAATACGTCGATGCTCTTCACGAGAAATGTTAGGCTAAAAACGTTGGGTTTGAAGGTAAAGGAGAATATCTCCGTACCAAGGATCAGAGGTGCTGATGAGGAAGAGAGATTCATCGGGGAGAGAATATCTAGGTTCGATGTCTTCATCGGCACGAGGGAGAGAACAGATAAGCTCTGCAAACACCAGGGACTTTTTGGCTTTGGCCTTCATAAATTCAAGATCGAATTCCTGAAGGATGACGATCCATTTAGAATATTTTCCCCCAAGTACTTGACGTGTCAAGACGTGGTACATGGGGTTGGAGTCCGCGATCACCGTGGTGGTGTGTAACAAGATGTAATGGCGAAATATCTGGACAGTGATGACAGCTTCCAGAGCCAGTTTCTCGACATGTGAATATCGGAGTTCGGGTCCAGATAGACTCTTGCTCAGGTAATAAATCACATGTTCTTCGTCGTTGGGATCCTTCTGAACTAACACCATTGCGATAGTGGAGGTGGAGGCGGCCAAATAAAGGATGTAATCCTTTGTATACTCTGGAGGGTGAAACAAAGGGGTGTGGGTAAAGGCGTGCTTGAGAGAATCAAATGACCATTGGGCAGTGTCATCCCAGATGAAAGGGGTGTTTTTATGCAGTAATCGCATGAATCCTTTAGTTATATCGGCATAGTTGCAAATGAAATGATGAAGGAAGTTTGATTTGCCTTGCAAGCTTTGGATTTGGGTTAAATTGGTGGGTGGGGGTAAGGCTAGGATAGCCTTGATCTTTAAGGGATCCACCCGGATCCTGTCTTTAGAGACGATAAAACCAAGGAGTCGACCGGATTCGACAGCAAAAATGCATTTATGTGGGCTCAAGCGGATACGATAGAACTGACATAGAAGAAAAATAGCCCGTAAGTGATCGATGTGATTGGATCGATTGGATGAGTGGGCAGGTAAGTCATCGAGGTAAGGTTCTACGGTATGCTTGATATCGTGGAAAGCGTATGACATGGCCCGCTGGAAAGTTGCACCAGCATTTTTGAGACCAAAAGGTAGCTTTCAATAGGCGAAAGTTCCCCATGGGTAGATAAAGGTTGTCTTATGTTGATCAGCAAGTAAGATTTCAATCTGGTTATACCCAGAGAAGCCATCCATGAAAGAGAAGATTACACTCCCAGTGCAATTATCGATGATTTGGTCGATGAAGGGCATAGGGTAGTTGTCCTTTGGACAAGCTTTGTTAAGATTTTGATAGTCAACACAAACACGGATGGTCCTTTGATTTTTGGCAACCGAAACAAGGTTGGAGACCCACTCTGTCAAAGGGATGGGGTAGATAAAGTCAAATTTTAGAAGTTTTTCAACTTCTGCCTTTATAGCTGCGATTTTCTTGGAATGAACCGGGCGGAGTTTTTGTCAAACAGGTTTTGTGCCAAGGTAAGTCTTGATTTCATGCACGACAATCAAAGGGTCGATCCCTAGAATTTCCTCATAGCTCCAAGCGAATACATCGCATAATTATTTAAACAAAGCAGTGTAAGAGACCACTTCTTCGGGTGTGCAATTAGCACCAACGTTAATATTTTCCATGACACCTTCTTTGATTGAAATATCAATAACGATCGTGGTATATATGTTACCCATATTCCCCTCAGAGAGAGTATCTTGTGTGCGGATAGGGGATTGCAGAGCATCGGTAACATCGGGGGGGAAGACAGAGTGTATGTCTTGATGGATTTCCTCCAAAGGCGGAAGAAAAGAGGATCGATGATGGTTATCATCCCAAGGTAGATCGTCAATAATAAGCATTTACATAATAGATTCGTCAGAAGGGAAAATTTGATAAATGTAATCGATTACAGACGATAGGGAATCCAACCATGAAGGCACCAAGTAGGCATCAGGTGCCAACAAATGTGGGTTGTTTGTAAATGGAGAGGCAAATTGAATAGCTACTTATGCGGCCTCAGCTGGGCTAAGTGGCATGGTGTCACCGAGCA
Organism: Picea engelmannii; assembly: GCA_009831015.1. Classification (NCBI taxonomy): domain Eukaryota; kingdom Viridiplantae; phylum Streptophyta; class Pinopsida; order Pinales; family Pinaceae; genus Picea; species Picea engelmannii. The sequence continues at coordinate 357,721 of ML778948.1, forward strand.
CATCGAATTCCAGAGGACTAGGTACAATCCAGGGATCATATGATTCCAAGGATTGATAAGGCATAGTCGAGATCATATTAATGGTGGCAATATGATGCGCAGTAGATGGAAGTGGTGTAGGGAAAGTACCCATAAGGCTAGAATATTTCAATAAGCCAACACCAACGCTTTCATACGTAACTGGGTGTTCTCCCAAAAAAGGAATGTTGTTTGTGACGGGGACGCAAGCGTCGGGTGTACAGAAATCAAGTTGATCGATAGTGACAAGTTTGCCTTGATGGGGGAATTGTACACATCAAAACACCAACGAGGCGACGACAGTCATAGAATAGAACCAACTTCTTCCAAGTAATAGGTTGTAATCGAGGGGGGCATCGACCACTGTGACATCAACAGTAACAGTTTTGCCGCCCAACTGAACGGCTAGGGATTGTAACAGTCTGTGTGGATGAAAACCTTGCCCATCGAAAGCGCGTAACATCATGAGGGATTTGTTAAGGGAAGGTGATTTTAAGACTTTCCAATAGGCTAGAGACATGACACAAGTAGAGGCTCCCTCATCCAAGATAGTTCTATGGATTTGTTGATTGTGGACAACAACATCGATTTGGAAAGCTAGCTGGTGGGAGAGTCGCGGTTGATGATCATCCAGATTAAACGTGAGGTTATTTGATGACTCAGGATCAAAAGTGCCAATGGAAGCTAAGAGCATTCTATGTTGGCTGGGACAGTGTTGTAGAACTTCTAAAGTGGACATAGTACATAGAGCTTGAGCCAAATCTTCAACGATGTTGTAGTTTTGGGCAGCCCACGAACTAGGATTAAAGGTCGACTTCCGAACAGTGCTCTTAGGAGGGCGTAAAATGGAGTCAAATGAAGGTTTCTCAATTTGAAGTGGTCTGGATGGAGGACTAATAGACAGAGGATTAACAGAGGATGGTAACGGGTCCGGTGAAGAACCGTTAGCAGTCTTTGGCTTATCAGGATTAACTGGCGTGTCGTATGTCACAGTGTGAGTGGTCAGATTAACCCCGTTAAACATGTAAATGTGGGCACTTTTCGAGGCTTCATCATGGGGTTGGTTGGAACTGCCACCTGGAGTGGGGGTTTGAGCAACCAAAGATTGTTGCTGTGGGAAAGGTTGAGTAAGCACAGCGGGTTGTGAATTTCCCTTAAAGATCTTGGCCACTTCATCATGATGTGGACAGTCTCGGGTGTAGTGATCATCACCACAAATGAGACACGGGAATTTTGATTTCCGTTGTGGTTGTTTCCCAGCAGCAAGGGTTTGCGGTTGATTTTTTGGTTGTTCATTTTTATTGTTTTTCTTTGGTTTATTTCTCATTTTCTTCTTGCCCCCAGGTTGTTGTGAAGGGGTTGATTGGACCGCATTCACCTCAGAGACCTGAGTTTGAGAGGGGGTAGAAGAGGGTGTCATCAAACTGGGAGTGGGTGTCGGAGTGGTCCACTGGATTGTTCCAGTCGATTGGGAAGTAGATTGGTTCTTGACAGAGCCAATAACTCCATCTACATGCGAGGTAGATGATGGTTTGGATGGATCATTAGTGGTACGGGTAGCATTTGGTATCAACTCGTATAGAGTACCAGACTGTGAATAAACTAAGTCTAAGTACTAAGCTCGGGCAATAGCTTCTTCCTCTGTAACCACACCGCCCATGGCAACATCACGAGTGATCTGGGGCAACAGTGATTTGGTGAACCATTCCACTAATAATTGGTCAGGAATGACCACTTTGATTAGCCTTCATCGTCGTCTCCATTCATGAATATGATCGGAGATGTGTAAGGAGGTTGTCTGACGAAGGGAGGTCAATAGTTCAGTACCCATTTTGTATCGAATGGGTAGTTGGAAGTGTGTGAGGAAGGACATGGAGAGAAAGTTGAAATCCTGAAAAGATGCGTGTGGTAGTTCAATATACCATTTCACTGCGAAACCCGTAAGTGTTCGTTGGAAAAGACGCAAACGTATAGAGTCGTCCATGAGGGATTTGGATGAACACCACAAATGGAAAGTCATCACATGGTTGTTTGGGTCTTCTCCGAACTTTCCGTCAAATTTTGGGATATCAGAAGGAGGTTTAGTTGGAATAGATGGCCAAACCAGAGAATGATAAATAGGATCATTCATTAACCGGGACAAGTCTGGAAGGTCCAAGGTCGCTAGAAAAGGTAGTTGTCAGTTAACCTGTGGGTAATGTTGGTGTGGCATAGGGACACCAGTAGGGCCATATACTGGGTTATGTGGATAATTGTAACTAGTGGGCCCTCTTGTATGAGGTTGGTGTTGACCAGGGTACATAGGATTTGAGGTGTTTTGAGAATCATGTGCAAGCAGAGGATAACCGGATGGGTTTTGATGGTTATAGGCTAGATTTGGCATTTTTCCATAAGGGGGTTGTTGTGGAGCTTGAGGATTGTGTCCTGTCGAGAACTATGGATTTCTCGGAAAAGGGACATTCCACGGATTGGGTGTGGCAGACACATTTTGTCCATATGGTGGATGGTAGGCTCCATATTGATGTCGCCCCCCAACATGAGGGTGCCCTCCAAATGGAAATTGTCCTCTGGTGGGATGATGCCCCCCAGCTTGAGGGAGAGTTCCCAAAATTTGAGAACCAGACGTAAATGACTGATCGATGCCACTGAGCGGATTATGACCACCAAGACCAATCCCTCAGGGTTGTTGGATAGGTATGGAATTTCCTGGTATAACTTGGGTAGTAGTGGTGGTGGGAGCATTCAGTGCTCTGTACCCAAAAGGGAGTGTAGGTCTTGGTTTTACAAGTGTGCCAATCGCAACTTGGTTGACCACCGCATTACCGGCGGGAATAGTCGGAATGTGAGGGACTATTGTAGAATGGGCCGTCTGGAGAGGAAAAGTAGACCTTGGGCCAACGGACAGTGTGCTCGGACCAACGGGTGGTGTGGTCATAAAAATGGTGGTACCAGTAAAATGGTTTAGGGGTACGGTGTAGGAAATAGGTGCGTCATCACCCATCCCTGTTCCATAAAGATCCTGCACCATGCGCAGTGGACTTCGAACAATGTCTGTGGTCCAAAAAGGGTCATCGTCTAAAGGGTTTGAATGAGACCCAGTCGAAATGTCAGAAGGATTGACGACGACAAATTCACCAGCAGAATTCAGTTGGAGGACGCATCGTTCATACCCCTCCGGAATGTGGAAAGCTTCCGGAGACTCTGAAACAATTCAAAATTTCTCTAAAGGAGTGGGAACTTCTTCTTGGGGAGTTGTAGTGTCTTGAACCTCACTATGTTGAGGATATTCCTCCATAGAATGAGGGGGTAAAGGGGTGTTTCCTTCCATATTTTTTGGAGGAAGTCCCTGTAGCCTCCACGAACGGCGTGGAGGATCGATGTTGGCGAAAAACAGTCAGCGAAAGAGATCTGTGGCCAACTACCGAAAAGAAACAGCATACGCTAATAGAATCTAAGAATCACAACCAAGCAAACAGGGCCTTCTCTCGATGACCATACTATTTGGTGATGAAATCCAACGTCGCGTGATCAAGTCAAGAAGGGGTGGGGATAGGGTGGAACGGTTACAATGGAGACCTACTTAACGGACTTACGCCTTGGTGCAAGCTTCCATGTAGTAATTGTGGATTTACCCTCCAGGGAGCCCGAGTGAGTTTGACCAATGTCTACTCCAGGTACAGTGAGACTTCCCTTCATTGTCACCTCGTGTAAGACCCTAAATATTATGGCCACTAAGGTTACCAATTCGCAGTCAGCCCCTGGGCGGGAACAGTCGACAGTCCGATCCAAACGTACGGGCAGGGTATCGAGCCCGAAATCAACTAAAAGGATTCCACGTAGTAATTGTGGATTTACCTTTAAGCGATCCCCATAATACGATTCGACCACCACAATCAGTTAAACCATGGAGGGATAATCTTCGTAGCTCACCTGAATGTGACCTCATGTGTAACCCCTGTGTGAGAGGGGGATCCCAGGCAGACTTATACGATAATTGGATTTGACTCTCCCTAACTCAGGATGCTAATGTTTGTTTTGGAAACTTTGGAGATTTATTCTCACAGCCTAATCCAAAGTACTAAGCCTAGTCTACTGTTGGTGGAGGATCCTAGAAAAGAAAAAGTTCTAGATAATTTTTAATTAGCATTCATTTTATAGATGTTATTTACTCAAAAGGGGTGCATGGAAGTGAAACGAATGGAATTATGACTGAGTCCAAAAAATGCATCAAGGATGATAAGCTGTCATTTATTTTCGATGAACATCTATCTAAGGGAGAGAGAGAGAGTTATTTTCACTAACAAGCACTAATAAGGAATGTCCTCAAACAAATTTTCTTCAATCAAATCCTGATGTGATGCTAAAACTTTTGAGATACCTTCTAACATGCACAATCAATCCTGAAGATGCCTTTTTATTGTTAATTCAAAACAATGCTCGTCTTGCTAATTATCTTTTTGGATGAAAATCAGACCAACACAAGCAAGAATCATACAAACAATACACCCTCTCGTTGCAATCAAAACAAGAAGCGAAAGAAAAGAAACAATCAAGGAAAAATCAAGAACTTCACACTAAAATAAATGTCGAAGAACAATGACCTTAACTAAAATCAAATGAAAAGATCCATATGCCTATGATGACCTTCACCAGCGTTTTTCACTCAGTCAAAAAAGGAGAGAAAGACAATGCATGGGTTTCAAATTCCAAATGACAGAAAAAACTCAACAACAATAGTGAAGGGGGATACAAAATCCAAATAGCAATATGTTTGTTCTTCAAAAAAAAAGACAGATGTCAAAGATGGAAAGGAAGAAGGATTGACTCACAAGGTGACCCAGCAAGAGAAACACAGAGGTAAAGCCCTGAAAAAACAATTTTGGAAGGTTTATTGGCCAAAGGAGGGTTGGCTCTTTGTTGTCAAGGACAAGGAGCGTTATAGCGCTCTGTGTAAGGCACTCAGGGAGCGTTGGCACTCTGTTAACACAGGGACAGGGGCTCCAGGTTCAGAAAGCTCCTAAAAGTATCAAAAAATACAAAAATTGTAGTTCAGTCTCGACAATCAAGCTGAGTGTGATGGGGTAGGGAGTCAATCAGCTCATGAAATCAATCAAAAAGGAGTGAACCAGGTCTGAAAACCATCAAGGGGTAAGACAAGGTCAATGAGGAGAAATCAAAACAAGAAGTTTTGATTTGAGGTTTCTCCCCAGCGGAGTCGCCAGTTTCTGTTATAGGAAAATCTCCCTGCGGACAGGTAGATTGCCTCAAAGAGCTAGACCCTAACTCTAAGACATAAAGTGATTAACGTGGACATTGACTTACTTTCAAATATATACAAACTAATACATGAGAGGGAAAGAGAATAGAAGTACCTCTTTATCAATGTTTGTCCCTGCACGCTCCGAGTTGAGCTCCAAACTCTCGCTCCTCGATGAGTCATGTAAACAAACAAAGTACGACCACTTCCTACTCTAATGATATTAGCTTGAAAACAGATATATCTATCAACGATAAGTTCATGTAAGATCGTACACAAACTAGAAAGAAACAGGCCAAGCGTGTCATATTAATGAGAATAACGACAACAATACTTACAATCGTAGATGTGAATGCGACAGCTTCGTCAAGTCCCCTTTGTCTAACCCTTGCTCGAACGATCCACAACCTGGATGATAGTAGATTCACTGATCACTCTCCTTTGACTGACTGTGTGTTTCCTATGAGATCATAGGTTTCATGCTAGCATTTCTTCCCCCTTTTTCACCACCATAGAGCCTGCTTATATAGGTTAAGAGAAGCTTAACCTCTTGAGTTATCTTTATAATAAATTGAGGAATCCCCTCTTTAGATCAGGGATCTCCTGATGGAACCAAGAATTCGAATGCAACTTCCTTCTAAACTTGATATATCCTCCCCTTATTCTCCTCAACGGGCCAACCACTGCCTCAAATTAGATAGCGCCCCCTCAAAAGGGGCATCAGGGCACTATAACACTCCCTAAGAGGCTCAAGGGGAGCACCAGTGATCTAAGGATGGATAGCGCTCTCTCAAAGAAGTGGTTTGTTGTTATAACGCTCCCCAGTAGCTTGTGGGGGAGCGCCAGCGCTCCTAAGGATGCCATAGGAGAGCGCTCTCTTTCAAAATCCTATTTTAAGGGCTCCTTTCAGGTGATAAGAGTTCCTTGAATTCAGTTAACCATTTTCCCTCCTCTAGATCAAGTGTATGAGATGTCTTAAGTGCCTCCTTAGTGTCGTTATTATGGCAGTATGCTTGAACAACATTTGCGACACTTGTGAACAACTTGCGACACTTGCGAAAGTTGTAAGGAACATGCGACACTTACGGCAGTTGAGAGGAACATGCGACGCTTATCCAGTTGAGTAATATTGACGTGTAACACCTAGGGTCTGCATTTCCATTGTCATTGTTATTTGTTGGTTTGGCTCTTGAGAAGAGCGTGAGGGTTATGACTCTGTGTGTTCTTGGTATTGGTTACTCTCCAGTAAGAAATATCTTCTCCTATACATCGTGGTCTACCCTACCTAGTGTTGAATTGTCACCTTATTTTACAAGGCTAAGGGTTATGAGGATTGTGGTTCCACTGTGCTTGTCTCAAAGGTCTCTCACCTACTGTTGATATGGTCAACCTCAAGTCACCCTATGTTTTGGTGATCGATCGAACCCTTGATTATTTCTTGTGTTCATGGTTACAAGGCCCGATTTTGATAAACCCAACCAGTCGCACTCTTGTTGGGTCTCTTGTTGACCTTCATAAGTTGGTTGAGTAGTATTGACAATGGCCTTGATTATTGTCTCGTTTTTGTTTGATTGGGTTGTTGGAAAGTTGTAATTGGAAATGATAATCGGTACATAGTCACTGCCTCCTTTTGTTATGATAGTTGAATCGATAACTCATCATTGTTTAATTGGTAGATCGAGAGTAAGTGTAAATGTACAGTCACAGAGATGCCTCTTTTCATTATGCATTGGTCTGTGTGTTCCTACAACGTGTTATAAATTGAAGTTGGTGGTTGCTGTGTGTTTAATTTCCCCCGATCTGAATTATTGCAATTTGAAGAGTTGAGGACTATGACTAGGTTGTCTACTGTGTATGATTTATGGATATATCGTGCATCATTTTGTTTTATTGCACCATCAGAGATGAGCACAAGGGTTTTGGTAGTATGGTTTCGTTGCAAATTTAATTGCTAATATTGTCTAAGGAATGGAATCGGGCATGCTTTAAAAGAGTCTGTTCAACTCAAGAAATACTTGTGTCTATCTTTTATTTGAGGATTTATAAATTATGGGCAATGGTTGATGTTTTATGTTGAACAGAGTTGAAGAAATATGACTGTGAGTTCCTTTGGATTTTGTTTTAAATATAAAAGGGAAGGAAATGAAAGGAAACAAAATTCTTTTAACAAGATGTTTGAAATGCATAGTGATTCTGAGTATGATGATACACTATGTTAATAAAAAGGGTTGAATATTTAAATGTGGGACAGTGAACAAAGTTTTAACACACATTAATTGTTTAATTGGTCACAATGATTGTTTAATTGGTGTTGGATCATTTGAATTAAATACAAAATTGTTTTATGGATTACTTAATGTATTTTACGAATCGTATTTGTTTGTTTCCCTACCATTATTTCAATTTTCGCACATTACAATCCCCCTCTCCTTCCCATATTCACTATCCACTCCATGTTCCTAAAATTTAATTATAGTTAAGATAAATTATGTATTATGACAGTTAATCGATCACAGGGATCAATTACAGTGATATATTCTTATGGTTTACGATACAGTTGATTGTTTGATGTATGTGAGCAGTAATCGTGATCTTTCCCCCCTCATTTTAACATTTTTCGCTCAATACAACCCCTCACATATCCCAGAACCCTTGTTCACCCCCTGCTCATTGACAACTATTAAACGATTTGTATGGATTGGATTGCATAAGTCTGATATGTTGTTAAGCCAAACTTTATTTCATATTTAAAAGGGTTGTCATGTATGGTCGTTAAAGAAACTATTTTCTAATCAATAATTCATATAGGAATGAGATTTTTCAGCAAAGGTAGTCATGGATAGTGTAACCGAGTAAAAGGAAATTGGAACAGGGGCCCTAGAAGGCCAATATTCTCTATACACTTTGATGCAGACTCGCAAGAGTTAGGCCATCTATTTGAAGCTGGATTTTTTAACTGGATTGGACAAGGAGTGGTCCAACCTAGGCCTGAAAGGCCTCCCTTCCAATCCCCATAGGTTCTTGATATCCCAGTTCCCCCTCATGTCTCATTGCAACCTGAAGTCCCCGAAAACGAAAAATGTCAAGAGATTGTCCACCCAACAGTCTCCCAACATCGTGGCTGGCATAACTTGTCTCTACCTGCTCCTCCACCTATTAATCAAATTGTCCAAGCTGCCACTGTCCACTCACTAGTACAATCTTCCCATGCAAGCAAAAGGTTAAAAACTGAGGCCCACCATGCTCCTAAAAAAGGAAAAGACATTGATGCCCCTTCCTCACCCTCAAATGACTCTGATAAATCTGTGTCCTCCCACATGCATTTGAGAGATGATTGCTCTCATGTGATCAATGAGATTAGGCCTAAAAGATCCACACTTCCTAAGGAAAATTAAGAGATATCAAAAGGTGACAACATCAACAAGGGACAGATTGCCTCTCAGAGTGGAAAATATGGATTTTAATTTTTTATTTATTAATTGTTGAGAACAATTGACTTCTGAAATTTTGGACAACACACTATTTTTTGGATATATGGGTAATATATTTTTGGAAATAATTTCAATGATCATTGATATAAATTGTCAAAATATGAAAGTGATGATGGGAGTCACAAGGAGGGATGTTTTGTTTGATTAACTAGTTGTGTTATGATTGTTAAAGAACTAAAGGGATTCACAAGGGGTCCCACCTAATAGTTATTATTTATTTAAAACCCTTATTATGATTTTATTACTTTTCCCCCTTAACTAAAAAGTTGGTTGAGTTTTAGTTAACTTAACTAAAGAAGTAGTTCAACTACTTCAACCAATTCTAATTTGTTTAAAGGAAAAAGGAAAGGGAGGAACAAGGGGAGAATAAAAGGAGAAGCATACTAAGGTTTGTTCTTTGAGTTTTGTTGAGATAATTCAGTTTTCATTCATTCCTTAATTCATTAGAATCCTAATTATTTTTTATGATAGAAGGGTCCTATTGTAGACAACAAGATTCAAGGTTGAATTACATCATTCAGACACTTTTTTTTTCAGAGGTGTTGATCTATCTTTGATATTCTGTGTAGACTTGTCTGTTTGTGAATTAGATTTCATTACTGACAAAGGCTATTATGTAGAGTCGAGTGGGAAGAAATCTGTGGCAATCTAATCCATCTTTTAAAGTTTAGTTTTTTACTTTCTGTCAGAAGTCTTTTTGTATGTTTCATCGGGGACATCTAAGTTTGACTTTGGTCCAAAAGTTCCTCAGGAAATTTTGTAAAGAGAACGATTATTTTGATGAATTGGAATGAAATAAATGATTTCTTTATGTCTCATCTGTTTTGATTATTGAATTGGTGTGTTTACTTTTGTCTCTATATTTATTTCAGCATATGTTATGTTAAAAGAGTTACATAAATAATGATTTTTTCAGCAACCTTTTATTTATAAAAAAAAAACAGCCTAAGCACTTGTAAACAATATTTGTGAATTAGAATACCAATTTTGATGGCTATAAACATAGGGTGATAATCTTGTCTATATTTCTTTAGCCAAGCAGGATCTAAAAATGTTTGAGTAAGATCATTTCATATCTTTTCCTCAACTAATCATCATGATCTTGTTGCAATTAATTCCTCATTTGATTCATGGATTATAGATTATGGTGCATCACATCATATGGCAGTGAAAGAGGAAGTTTTCTCTTTTTGAGTCCATGCTCAAGACCCCCTATTCTCATGGGGGATGATACTCCAGTAGAAGTAGCAAGAGACGGGAGAGTGGAACTCCATAATGTCAGTTTTGAGAATGTTTTACATGTTCCAAATATTTATATGAATCTTATCTCAGTTTATTAGATCACTCAAAAAGGTAAAAACGTCGAATTTTCAGTAATTGACATGCATGACAATTACATCATTACAATTGGTGAGGTGGATCACAAGTCAAGGTTGTATACATTCACTAATTTTTCTGACATTGACTTCTCTTTTATACTTACACATAAGGAGAGTACTTTGCATGCACCTCCAATGCAACATGCATATACTATTGTGCTTCCATTAGATTCATACATCAGATATGCGTTGGCTTCTAATATGGTTGTACTACCTTCTTATTTCCATTTAGAGAATCTGAGTGTATGGAATCATCTCTGATGTCTAAATCTAATGGAATCACAATAGTATATGCATGTTTCATTGGAGGTGCATGCAAAGTACTCTCCTTATGTGTAAGTAGAAAAGAGAAGTCAATGTCAAAAAACTTAGTGAATGTATACAACCTTGACTTGTGATCCACCTCACTAATTGCAATGATGGAATTGTCATGCATGTTAGTTACTGAAACTGGATCTAATGCAAATTCAACCTTTTTACCTTTCTGAGTAATCTAATAAATTGATAGCAGATTCACATAAATCTTTGGAACATGTAAAACATTCTCAAAACTAACATTATGGAGTTCCACTCTCCCCTCTCCTGCTACTGTTACTGGAGTATCATCCCCCATGGGAATAGGGGGTCTTGAGCATGGACTCAAAGAAGATAAAACTTCCTCTTTCATTTCCATATGATGTGATGCACTAGAATATATGATCCATGAATCAGATGAGGAATTAATTGCAATAAGAGCATGATGATTACCTTTATTAGGAGCAAGATATTCTTCCTTTTGCTTCTTGACTCCCTCTGGAATGAAGTTTCCAAGGTTGTTTTTTTGAAGTGCATGTGCCATAAGATTGATTTGTTTCTTTATTCATGTAGATTCTTCATGATTTGGTTTATTACAGTAAGTACACTACTTTCCCTTATTCTTCTTCTTGGAATCTGAAGAGTCTTTGGAACCTGATGAATCGTTGAAGGGTTTGGAATATCCCTCCTTCTTGATTTGTTTCTACTTCTCATTCTATTTGGATTATCCTTTTCCATCGTGCATGGTGAGTGCATGTGCTTTAGGATCCTTGATTAGGCTCATCTGAATCAGTTTTACCTGCTCATGTGTAAGAGAATCAATGAATTGATCCATGGTAGGCATATTCCAATTTGTTCCCATGAGATACCTTACTGAATGGAAAGTGGAACCATAGATAGAATATTTTGGTCCTAGCTTGGCCAAGATTGTTAGAATAAATTGGTCCACTTGTTTTGACGTATCAATACCACAATTTTCTAAGCTCAATATCAAATGTTTAAACTTAGTAAATAAATATTGTATATTATCAAAACTTTTAGGATCCAAAGTATTCAACTCTACCTCAAGCATATGACCTCTCATCTCATCTTGCTTTCCAAACAAACTTTCCAAGGTGTTTCAGATCTTGTTTGGAGTCATGCATGTGGCAATATGAAACCATAGAGAAGCAAAAATCATTTCAATAAGAATTCATGGGGATTCATCCTTTTGATTTGCCCATATCATCTTCTCAATTGTTGATGTAGATTCTATTTTTGTCCCCGTCGTCAAGTTGTACTGTCCTTTCCTTCTGAGTTCTAATTTTTCCTTGGACTTCCAATAAAAATAATTGTACAGTGTGAGGATTACGACCAATTTTGATTGTATAATAGGTGTCCTATCCATCTCTCCATTGATTCTGAGAAACCCATAAATTTACTCTTAATCTGCAAGTGAAAAACTAAGAAATCATTGTAGAAAGGGCACTTTAAGTGAAAATTCTGGTTAGTTTCAGGACATAATCTTCTGATTTACTTTCTAAGCAAACAGTGATTAATCTAGCCATACGGTTTAAAACCCACTTGTAGAATGGGTCGATTTACTTCTCATTCGAGCCATTTCCTCAAAAAGTTAATATTTTGGGAGAAATCACTGCATAAACATACGATCATGTATTCATATCAGTTTCAGGAGACGATCTTTCGACTTACTTTCTTAGTAAACGGTGAAGAATTTCACCAAACGGTTGAAAACCCACTTGCAGAATGGGTCGATTTACTTCCTTGGAAGGTTGTTTCCTCATAAATTTAATATTTTGGTAGAAATCACTGCCGAAAGGTACAAACATGCATTTTTCTCGCTGAAACTTCGATTTTCCTTATTCTTTGGCTTGTCTAGCTTACTCCAAGCAGTGTAGCTCTGACACCATGTCAATGTTTCATTGAAACCTGTGTAGGATATCTAGATAAAGAAAGTACAAATAAATATTATCAAAAAAGGAAGAGAGATTCAATATGGAAGAATGAGAAAATATATTCACACTACTCCAATGAGATGATGATTGATACATAGATGATAATCAATATGATACAATGAATGAGTGGAATACAATCAAACATAACATTCCATAATAGCATAATGCATGCATTCATAATAGCATAATAGTGATCATCTAAAATAGAACTAATCAGTTAACTCCCACAGAACTAGTGTGCTGAAAATAGAAATTTCTCCAACACCCCCTCTAAACATCACTATGGAGTAAAAAATGAGTCTCGGCTACTAGGCCATATTAGGTACTCATATAAAATGAAACTAATGAACACTAAATAAAAATGAGGAAATATGGAAAACCATGTGGGAACAAAATCCCCTCTCAAAATACAATGCATCAAAAGAAGAAAAAGGTAGTTTCTAGGCAACTATGTTCTTCATTGCAAGACGATCCCACAAAGTTTGAAACTTCTTCTCACTGAAAGTATTCGTGAAGATGTAGAAATATTTATGTATCTGATGAAGTCCTTTGGTAACCTTTCGGGCCTTGTACCTCTTTATCTTGTGGCCCCATCTGCACCTGAAAATATTCCTTTCTGGTGGAAGTGGAACCAGATCGAAAGTTTGATTCTCTAAGAGTGAGTAATACTCCTTATGCATGGCATCTTGCCATAATGGATTTCCCACAGCTTCATTGTAGGTCTCTGGATCGAAATATTGAACCATATAGGAATGCATGGAAATCACTGGTTTAGAATATGAAAGTACATGAGAAGGATCCTCATGATGATATCGAGTCCTCCTCGAATCCAATGGATTCTCTACAAGGACACATGTTGCCTCAAGTGTGAACTGTGCCCTCTTGGGAATCTACTAAATCTTCAATGATGGCATGTTATCTATATGTACTACCTACTTATTTCCATTTACAAAATCTGAGTGTATGGAATCATCTATAATGTTTGAAACTGATGAAAGAACAATAATATCTGCATGTTGCACTAGAGATGCATGCAAAGTACTCTCCTTATGTGTAAGTAGAAAAGAGGATTCATTGTCATAAAACTTAGTCAATTTATACAACCTTGGCTTGTGATCCACCTCACCAATTGAAATGATGGAATTGCCATGCATGTCAATCATTGAAATTGAATCTGATGTAAATTCAACCTTTTTACCTTTCTGAGTGATCTGATAAAATGAGAGAAGATTCATATAAATATTTGGAACATGTAAAACATTCTCAAAACTGACATTAGGGAGTTGCACTCTCCCATCTCATGTTACTCCTATCAGAGTATCATCCCCCATGAGAATAAGGGGTCTTTCGCTGCCATATGATGGGATGCACCATAATCTATAATCCATGAATCAAATGAGGAATTAATTGCAACAAGAGCATGATGATTACCTTTCTTAGGAGTGGAATCTTCTTCCTTCTACTTCTTGATTCCCTCTAGAATGAAGTTTCCAAGGTTGTTCTGCTGAAGTGCATGTTCCATACGATCGATATGTTTATTCATGCATGTATATTCTTCATGATTCAGTTTATTGCAGTAAGTGAATTGCTTTCCCTTCTACTTCTTCTTGGAATCTGAAGATTCTTTGGAACCTAAAGAATCGTTGAAGGGTTTGGAATATCCCTCCTTCTGGTTATGTTTCTCCTTCCCGTTATGTTTGGATGATCCTTTTCCATCATGCATGGTGAGTGCATGTGCTTTGGGATCCTCCATTAGGCCCATCTGAATGATATTTTCCTACTCATGTGTAAGAGAATCAATGAATTGATTCATGGTAGGAATCTTCCAATTTGTTCCCATGAGATACCTTACTGAATGGAAAGGGGAAACATAGATAGAATATTTTGGTCCTAGGTTGGCTAAGATTGTTATAATAAATTGGTCCACTTGTTTTGACGTATCAATACTGCAATTTTCTAAGCTCAATATCAAATATTTAAACTTAGTAAATAAATCTTGTATATTATCAAAACTCTTAGGATCCAAAGTATGCAACTCTACCTCAACCATATGACCTCTCATCTCATCTTTCTTTCCAAACAAACTTTCTAAGGTGGTCCAAATATCTTTTGGAGTCATGCATGCGGAAATATGAAACCATAGATAAGTTGAAATCAATTCAAGAAGAATTATTGTGGCTTCATCCTTTTGGTTCGCCCCATATCATATTTTCAATTGCTGATGTAGGTTTTGGTTCTGTCCCCATCGTCAAGTTGTACAATCCTTTCTTTCTGAGTTGGAATTCTGCCTTGGGATTCCAGTCAAAATAATTGTATGGTGTGAAGTTTACCACCAAGTTTGAATGTATAATAGGTGTCCTATCCATCTCTCCCACTGTTTCTGAGAGCCCCTAAAAAATCACTCTTAATCTGCAAGTGAAAAACTAAGAAATCACTGTAGAAAGGGCACTTCAAGTGAAAATTTGTATTAGTTTTGAAAGATGATCTTTAGATTTACTTTCTGAGCAAATGGTAAGTAATCTCTCCAAATAGTTTAAAAATCACTTGCAGAATGGGTCGATTTACTTCTATTTTTGAGTTGTTTCCTCAAAAAGTTAATATTTTGGGAGAAATCACTGTAGAAAGGTACAACCACGGATTCATATAAGTTTCAAGAGACGGTCTTTCGTCTTACTTTCTGAGCCAACGGTGAAGAATTTTGCCAAATGGTTGAAAATGCACTAGCAAAATGGGTCCATTTACATCCCTCATGGGCTATGCCCTGAGAAATTTAATGTTTTGTGATAAATCATTGTTGAAAGGCACGACCATAGATTATGCTCGTCAAAACTCTGATTTTCCTTATTCTTTGTCTTGTTTTTCTTGCTCCAAGAAGTGTAGGTCTAATACCATGTCAATTTTTCATTGAAACATGCGTAGGATATCTATCTAAAGAAAGTACAAAAAAATCTTATCAAGAAAGGAAGAGAGATTCAATATGGAAGAATGAGAAAATATATTCACACTACTCCAATGAGTTTATGATTGATACATAGATGATGATCAATACGATACAATGAATGAGTGGAATACACTCATATATAGAAAATAACATTCCATAATAGAAGAATGCATGCATGCATAATAGAATAATAGTGGTGATCTAAAATAGAGATTCTAAAATAGAACTATTCAGTTAACTCCCACTGAACTAGTGTGCTGAAAATAGAAATTTCTCCAACACCTCCTCTGAACATCACTATGGAGTAAAAAATGAGTCCTGGCTACTAGGGCATATTAGGTACTCATGTACAATGCAACTAATGAAAACTGAATAAAAATGAGGAACGAGGCAAAACCACGTGGGAACAAAACCCCCGTCAAAAGACAATGCATCAAAAGAAGAAAAAGGCAGTTGCTAGGAAACTATGTTCTTCACTACAAGATGATCCCTCGAAGTCTAAAACTTCTGCTCACTGAAAGTCTTCATGAAGATGTAGAAATATTTATGGATTTCATGAAGTCCTTTGGAAACCTGTCGGGCCTTGTACCTCTTGATCCTGTGGACCCATCTGCACCTGAAAATATTCCTTTATGCTCGATGTGGAACGATATCGCAAGTCTGATTCTCTAGGAGTGAGTCATACTCCTTCTGCATGGATATTTTCCATAATGGATTGCCCACATCCTCACTATAAGTCTGTGGATTGGAATATTGAACCATATAGAAATGCATGGGCATCACTGGTTTAGAATATGATAGTACATGAGAAGGCTCCTCATGATAATATCGAGTCCTCCTCGAATCCAATGGATTCCTCTGCAAGGACACATGCTTCCTGAAGTGTGAATTATGCCATCTTGGGCATCTGTTGAATCTTCGGTGTTGTCTTCTTATCTGGTTGCACTACCTACTTATTTCCATGTATATAATCTAAGTGTATGGAATCATCGTTGATGTCTGAAATAGATGTAAGAATAATTGTATCTGCATGTTGCACTGGAGGTGCATGCAAAGTACTCTCCTTATGTGTAAGTAGAAAAGAGGATTCATCGTCAGAAAACTTAGTGAATTTATACAACCTTGACTTGTGATCCACCTCACCAATTGCAATGATGTAATTGTCATGCATGTCAATTACTGAAACTGAATCTGATGTAAATTCAACCCTTTTACCTTTCTGAGTGATCTAATAAACTGAGAGAAGATTCATATAAATATTTGGAACATGTAAAACATTCTCAAAACTAACATTATGGAGTTCTTCTCTCCCCTCTCTTGCTACTGCTACTGGAGTATCATCCCCCATGAGAATAGGGGGTCTTGAGCATGGACTCAAAGAAGAGAAAACTTCCTCTTTCATTGCCATATGATGGGATGCACCATAATCTATAATACATGAATCAGATGAGGAATTAATTGCAACAAGAGCATGACGGTTACCTTTATTAGGAGCGGGATCTTCTTCCTTCTACTTCTTGACTCCCTGTGGAATGAAGTTTCCAAGGTTGTTCTGTTGAAGTGCATGTGCCATAAGATCGACATGTTTCTTCATGCATGTAGATTCTTCATGATTCAGTTTATTGCAGTAAGTGCACCATTTTCCCTTCTTCTTCTTGGAATCTTAAGAGTCTTTGGAACTTGAATAATCGTTGAAGGGTTTGGAATATCCCTCCTTCTTGTTCTATTTCTCCTTCATGTTTTGTTTGGATTATCATTTTCCATCATGCATGGTGAGTGCATGTGCTTTCAGATCTATGATTAGGCCCATCTGAATGATTTTTTCCTACTCATGTGTGAGAGAATCAATGAACTGATCCATAGTAGGCATCTTCCAATTTGTTTCCATGAGATACCTTCCTGAATGGAAATTGGAAACATAGACATCATATTTTCGTCCTATCTTGGCCAAGATTGTTAGAATAAGTTGGTCCACTTGTTTAGACTTATCAATACCACAAGTTGTTCATCTCAATATCAATGATTAAACTTAGTAAAGAAATCATGTATATTATCAAAACTTTCAGAATCCAAAGTATTCAACTCTATCTCAAGCATATTAGCTCTCATCTCATCATGCTTTCCAAAAAAACTTTCCAAGGTGGTCCAGATCTCGTTTGGAGTCATGCATGCGGAAATATGAAACCATAGATCAGTTGAAATCAATTCAAGAAGAATTCTTGTGGATTCATCCTTTTGGTTTTCCCATCTCATCTTCTCAATTGTTGATTTAGGTTGTGTATGTGTCCCCATCGTTAAGTTGTACAGTCATTTCCTTCTAAGTTGGAATTCTTCCCTGGGCTTCCAATAAAAATAATTGTATGTCGTGAATATTAACACCAAGTTTGACTATATAATAGGTGTCATATCCATCTCTCCCACTGTTTCTCAGAACCCTAAAAATTTACTCTTAATATTTAAGTGAAAAACTAAGAAATCATTGTAGAAAGGGCACTTTAAGTGAAAATTCATATTAGTTTCAGGAGATGATCTTTCGATTTACTTTCTGAGAAAATGGTGAGGAATCTCTCCAAATGGTTTAAAACCAACTTGCAAAATGGGTCTATTTACTTCTTTAATGAGCCGTCTCCTCAAAAAAAAAATATTTGGGGAGAAATCACTGCAAAAAGTTACGACCACAGATTCGTATCAATTTTAGGAGATGATCTTTCGGCTTACTTTCTAAGCAAATGGTGAAGAATGTTTCCAAACGGTTGAAAACCCACTTGCAGAGTTAGTCAATTTAATTCCTACAAGGGTCGTTTCCTCATAAAGTTAATATTTTGAGAGAAATCACCATCGAAAGGTATGACCACAGATTTTGCTCGCCAAAACTCCGATTTTCCTTATTCTTTTGTTTTTCTTCCTTGCTCCAAGGAGTGTAGCGCTTATACCATGTCAATGTTTCATGGAAACCTACACAGGAGATCTAGATAAATAAAGTATAAACAAATCTTATCAAGAAAGGAAGAGAGATTCAATATGGAAGAATAATAAAATATATTCACACTACTCCAATGAGTTGAGGATTGATACATATATGATGATCAATATGATACAATGAATAAGTGGAATACACTCATATATAGAACATAACATTCCATAATAGCAGAATGCATGCATGCATAATAGCATAATAGTGATGATCTAAAATAGAAAGTCTAAAATAGAACTAGTCAGTTAACTCCCACTGAACTAGTGTGCCGAAAATAGAAATTTCTCCAACAATGTGGAGCTTACCCAATGACCAATGAAAGGGGTCAATTTTGGAATTTTTGCAAACTATGCTCACATATGATGAAAATTGACCTAATCAATATAGACATGTACTTTGTTGATATGGGAGGGTTTTGCAACTAAAAAAATAATATAGGGATGGCCTTCCCAAAGGAAAAAAGATTAGGACCTTGAAATAATCCAAACAAGGTCAAATTTATCAACTGTTGTCCATCACTATTTGAGTCCTAAATCTCTTTCATATCCTCATAGTTTCAATATGAAATTTTACACCAAAGTGGTAAGATACCATGTCATTATTGTAAGAATGTAATCGGTCTCTAGTGAAGTTTGTTTTGAATTTAATATATAGTTAAGATGAAAAAATAGTTATTCAAGAGTTGGATCACAAAGAAAATCATATGCTTGCATCCATCAGTCATTTTAATGAAATGAATCCCAAGTTTCCTTCATGTAGTCAAAAAATTGTTGTAGTCTTTTCAAAATTTCCCATATTTAGAAGGGGAGAGATCACAAAGAATTTCAAACTTAAATACCTACTTGGAGCCACAAATGCAACTAATATCTAAAAAGAAACAATGCACACTTATATCAACCCTTCAAAGACTACAATGAACTCAAAAAAGTGTAGAGAAGATGACTTAGGTAAGTGTTATAGCATTATTAACCCTCTTACCCTTCAGACATCATCTCTTAGATGCCACCTACCCAATTCATCCATTTTCATCATCTTCCCACTGAGTTTCTACCCTAATCTCCCTTTGTTCTCCCTTGTCCTTCCTCAAGCCTACGATTGAAAGGGTTTTTCTCCCCTTCTGGACTTCCAAGTTGCAACCGAGTCACTTTGTCTATGTGCTTAGGTCGCGACCGAGCTTAGAAGCTCCCTTTTTTGGACTTGGTTGTGATGGATGATACCTTACTCATATTTCTCGGGGCTTGGTCTAGAGAAGGCTTCCATTATGATCCTAAGGATATTATCCTATTAACCATATGTCCTTATCTCAAACTCCCTATAAGAACCAATCCATTTCCATGGGAAAGAGGAGAAAGAACTAGCAAAGTTACTCTGGCGTTTTAGTGGTAAGGCTTGGGAAAAGAGTTTGGAAGAAAGACATCTCTTCAGTTTACACTTGTAAGTTGTAATATTTCTTACTTGATTAATAGAAGATATGATGGATGTTTCCCTCTAAATGATTGTTCATGTAAGTTTGTGTGTTCATTGGTATAGAATTGATATATTTGTAGATTATTGCATATTATAAAGTTTAGAAGCATCCTTTGTTCGTATATTTTTTCATGTCTTAGGTAGAGGAAGAACCTAAGGGAGCTCAACTCCTACAGGGTATAAAATCCCTACAACATATTGGCAACCATATTGGGGAGATTGTCTCTCATGTGTTTTTATTCCTTCTTTACATGCTTTCTTTCTTAGATATTTACCCATTAAAATGTCCTGATCTAATTGTGAGACTTTGTTGTGCCCTTTCTCAAGTTCAGTTGAAGAAACCCCTCTCTTGGATCTAATAGATCTCATCCTAGATATAACTTTTTCTTGTTTCTCTATGTTGGTCGCAACTTCCCCGTGCACACAGAGCGACCGAAGCCTTCATGGTCACGGTCTTCCTCCTTTTTAGCAGTGACCATCTCTTCTCCCAAGTCTACCAAGAGCGACCATGCTCTTCGTTTGCATTGTTTCTCTTTCTAGGTCGCGACCCGGCCGCACTCTATCCCTCTGCAGGGAGCAACCAACCCCTTAAACCTTCTTTTTTGAAGAGTTATCCTTCAAAAAACTCAGCCATATCCTTTTAGACTGGTCTCTTTCAACACTCCATACCTGCATTAAGTCTGTCTCCTTGATTTTGCTTCATTTTTTCTGAAATTGATGAAATTTATATTCTTTTCATGGCCATCTTATGCGATTGATAGGTACAAACAAGATTACCTAGTTTAATCCTTTGAGTTGAATAGAAGGCTATTTATAGCTTCCTGAGAAGATTTTTCTTGCAAATTATACCATTTCATTATACAAATCTCTCTTTCATTAGTTTGAATGTTTTTTGTTTCCCAAATCATTTGAGAATTTTTCAAACTATTGTTTAGACTTAAAATATTTTTGTGTTCTTTAAATTAGCATGCTTAGTTTTTTCTTTCGTCTTTTGCATTCATTTCCGAACATTGTCAATTGAAAGAAAAAGCTGAAGAAGACTTTTTTGTTCCAATTTTCATGTAGTTTCAAAAAATAAAAGAAACAAAAAACATTTCATTTAGAGTGATTTAAAATATCATTGAAACAATTTATGCTTGGTTGGGAATTTCATAAATCACTCTGTGAGTTTGGTTGAAAAAAAAATGTTATTTTGTCTCATTTGCAAGAATACATAGGAATCAGTATGCATTAGGGTGTTTTATTCCATAAAATGAAAAAATAAAGATACCCTTCTCCCTCTTGTAAATAGGATTCATCGAAAGGAAAATTGTTCAAATTTCATCCCTTTGCATCCTTTTGGATTCGAGTCTTTTCACATCATAAGTTTCACTTCCACACAAAATTTTGACTAAATAATAGCCTTAAAAACAAACGCACGTTAATAAAATTAACTAGACTTTTTTTTCTTCTAAGAACACCAACAATAGTCTAGGTATAGGGTCTTTGGACTAAGATAAGTGAGTAAACTTTCCAAGACCACGAACACAAACCATAGAATACTAAAGAGTGATTAAACCCATCTTTTGTATAGGCATAGTCGGGAACCACCTCTCACACAGGGGCTACACATGAGGTTGTGTGTGGCTGGGCAGCGGAGATTACCCCTTCGAGGCTTAACCATACGTAGTGGAACGATATTATATTGGGGATTCTCCTTGAGAATCGGTTGTTTTCAACTAGTCTCGGAACTCCTTGAATCTTGAATCCATTCGGGATCCTCTGAAGCTTTTTCCAATCCTCTTGAGGAATTTCGGACTTGATATCCTACCCATACTATCGGACCCAACTATCTACTATATCCTCTCAGAGGCTAACTGCGAGTTGGTAACCTTAGTTTCCATAATATTTAGGGCTCTTACACAAGGTGACAATGAATGGGAGTCTTCGCTATACCTGGATCAAACGTTGGTCAAACTCACTTAAGCTCCTTGGGGGGAAACCCACAGATACACCGTTGGGAATATTGCACCAAGGTGTAAGTCTGTTAAGCAGGTCGCCAACATAACTAATACACCCACTTATCCCCACCCATTCTCACATTTTCCCATAATGTTGGATTTCATCACCAACTAGTGAGATCATGGAGAGAAGATTTGGTTTGTTTATTTGATTCCTAGATTTTTTAGCGCATGTTGCTTACTTTATTTATTTGTCTTTAGGACTTCCATTGTTATATCTCAATCCAGTCTAATTAAAACTTGTGCAGGTCTCGGAGGATGCGAGTTTTTCCTCCAATAAATTATGAACTTTTACCTCCCAGCTCACTCGAAGACCACCTTCGAGAGGAATTCCATGAGGAAAACCACTCTAAAGTCGGAAGTGTTTTTACCCCTTTGCTTGAACACCCAGAAGGAGAAAAAATTCGAGAAGGATTTGTACCCGCTGCAAATCCACCCCTGACTGACTCTTTTCATCCCCTCCTTCTTCAGGTAAACTTTTTCGGAGAGCCTGAACTTGGTACTGATTACCTTCATCTACCACTTGTACCTTGTGAAGACATTGTGATCATGGAAACCCAACAGATCCATTTATCAAAAGGTTACATCACATCACCATGGGTTTCTGGTCTATATGGCCTTATGCAAACCCCTGAACAACCCCGTGACATCCTCGCTAGATTAGATACAACCATAGAATCCGATTTCAAACTCTTGCAATAAGATCAATCGCATGCTTCTTCACGCACCGCTCATCCCCCCATATCTGGTATCTCCCATATGTTTAAAACCTCTTACCCCCATTCCTCCCCCATTTAATCTACACCAAAACCAGCTCAGTCGAACGTCACCACAACCCAAACATCAACATTGACATATGTATCATATGTTGTCCCCACCATTGTACCACCACCTTCAAGAACACAACCTTTTACACCCCCTACTGGGGGGAAACCTTTCTTTACCCCATTGTTCTTTGGAGGTGATCCCAACCTCTTTGGGAAACAACCTTCAATGGGAGGATTACCTCCCCAAGGAATTCAACTAATGGGTTTTGTCCAACAAACATCCATGAGCCATCCTTTCACTGGGGCACAACCCCTATACCCAGGACAAATGTTTGGCCAAGATATTGTTTGGGCGCAACCCTCAACTTCCGGATCCTTTTTAATAGGGGAATTTCCTACTATTGGGAGCCAACCTTTATTTGACTTGGGTAAAGCACCCACTGGGGGGAACCCCCAGCCTCAGGGCCATATTCTCTCTTGGGGCACCAATCAACTGAGGGGAAACCCCCATCTACCAGAAAACACCCATCATGGGGCCAAACTATTCCATCTACCACTATCCTACTATATGGTCACCCTTACCGGAATAGCCAATACCATATGGAACCAACCTCCACAACCCGCCAATCCTACAATTTCTACTCAATCAAGAGGACCCCTGTTAAGGTCCTAACCCGCACATAGGTAGATCAATGTATTCGGATGTAATAAAGGTCAATATTAATAAGACCTTTCAATAAAATAGAATAAGGCGGATGTAAGAAGACCTAATAGAAACTTTCGCTTCTAGAAGGATCTTCCTCTAGATGCTTCTTTTTAGTATAAATAGGAGTCGAGGGTATGAGAACCCTAGCTTGGATATTATTGTAATAGAGCGCTGCTCGATTGGAGGTTGCCCCCTCGAAGAGGCCTATGAACATTGCTATCTGATTCAAAGTGCTATTTATGTTGCTATTTCGTAAATCATTTCTGTGTATTGTGAAGATTATGCTGGATATTTTACTGTTATTCTGTCATTTCTAGCATTTCGTTTCTATTCTGCTTATTTTATATATCTAGTATCTTGCAAGTGGTATCAGAGCACTTTCCTTGGCAGAAATTGTGGGTATTTTTTTTCAGGGTAGAGACGTATTCCGACGTCTTTAAGCCACAGAGATCTGTCGTTAAGCGCATAAACCCACGGTTGAGGGATTCATACACACAAGAAATACAAGTGGTTCTTAAGCGCACGTCTATTGGCCACCCTTGTAACCCCGGTTGGTACCCCTTCGAGTGGTAGCGCATCAGATAGCACCTGTGTATGGACCGGCAAATTTTTCTTGAAGCCCTCTGTAGATAAACCTATCGGCCGCCGGACTGCTATAGTGTCACCGAGAATAGCACTCGGGAAGATACTCTCTAGTACCTGGGTAGTCGGGTAGTACGGCTAAGGGTACGGTCTATCCTCCTTAGTTAGTGCCCTG
>ML778948.1:386303-420461 GCA_009831015.1 Picea engelmannii
TAGAATAAGGCGGATGTAAGAAGACCTAATAGAAGCTTCCGCTTCTAGAAGGATCTTCCTCTAGATGCTTCTTTTTAGTATAAATAGGAGTCGAGGGTATGAGAACCCTAGCTTGGATATTATTGTAATAGAGAATTTCTCGATTGGAGGTTGCCCCCTCGAAGAGGCCTGTGAACATTGCTATCTGATTCAAAGTGCTATTTCTGTTGCTATTTCGTAAATCATTTCTATGTATTGTGAAGATTATGCTGGATATTTTACTGTTATTCTGTCATTTCTAGCATTTCATTTCTGTTCTGCTTATTTTATATATCTGGTATCTTGCAACCCCCTAGAGTACCTCCCTATGGTGGATGACCTCCTAGTGTACCCCCTGGCACAGTACCCCACGGTGGAGGGGGAACACCCTTTGGAAGAAGACCTGATAGAGGACCACCCCATGGGGGAGGACCCCTTGGGGGACCACCCTATGGAGGTGTGCCTCCTGGAGGACCACCTTATGGATGAGGACCACCCTATGGTGGAGGCCCTCTTGGAGGACCACCTTATGGAGGAGGACCTCCTGGAGGACCACCCTATGGAGGAGGACCACTTGGGGGACCACCTTGTATTGGAGGAACCCCTGTCGAACCACCTTATGGAGGAGGACCTCCAGAACAACACCCATATGGAGGAGGACCACATAACCCACCTCCACATGTCAAAAAACAACTCTCATTTTTGGAAACCTTAGATTTTCCTGATATTTCAAGGTTGACTAATGATCCCATATTGCATTCCCCTTTCTGGCCCCCCATTCCTACCAAACTCCCTTCTGATATTCCCAATTTCAATGGAAAGCATGGAGAATATCCAAAGAATCACGTGATTAATTTCCACCTATGGCGTTCTTCAAACTCCTTGATGGATGATTCCATCCGATTACGACTTTTCCAACAAACTCTTACAGGATCTGTAGCCAAATGGTATATAAGGCTATTGTGGAACTCCTTTGACAACTTTAATTCCCTTGCTATGGAATTTTTTACACACTTCCAAATCGATCATATATGAAACCAGTACTGATATTTTAACCTCGTTATGCCAATCAACCTCCACCCATATCTATGATCACATTCATGAGTAGAGACATCGATGACGACTAATTAAAGCCACAATTTCGGACCAACTATTAAATGATTGGTTTACCAATTCGCTTTTGCCACCTATCACTCGAGATGTCACCATGGGAGGCATTGTTACTGAGGAACAAGCCATCAGTCGAGCCCAGTATTTAGACTTAGTATACTCTCAATCGGGCATGGTATACAACTTGATTCAACATGCTCCTCGGTCGTCGAGTGATCTAACCAAACTGGCAACTGGACCCCATGCGAATGGTATGATTGATCATGTTTCTATCAATTCATTTGGTCAGATGACTAGGAAACACAACCAATCAAATAAATCTACTAGTCCCATCTCATTTTTCCACACAAGCACTCTAACGAAGCCCCCTTCCCAAACCTATGAAGTTAATTCAGCGCAGTCAACTGCACCCAAAAATCTGTAGCCATCCATAGGAAAAATAAGGGTAACAATAATAATAAAAAGAAAAACTCTTTTGAGAAGTCGGGCCCCAAGACATAAGAAAACAATGTTGAGGATAAACCTAAATGAAATTTCAAATATCCCTGCATTATTTGTAAAGAGGATCATTTCACCAAATATTTTCCTCGTCTTGTTGAAATCCATGAATATCTCAAACGAGGCCCATCCTCTTCTACACCTGCAGTATTAACAAATTTGTTTTCCCGCCAATAACAAAAAATGGTTGTGCAAACACAACCCTCCCCAAATGGGGGAAACCCTGAGTCCTCAACCTCCAATATCTTGATGGTTAAATCCACGACATTATCCACCAGAGCTAATAATTATGACTCTCAGGATGGGAATCCTCCATCAAAATATTCTCTAGCTCTAGCCCCACCCAATGGCCCTCTCACTCTTGAGAAATCAAGTATAGAACCTGCTTTTCACCCCCCAAAATGGGTACTTCATTGAACGACACATAACCCTAATGCTCGAGCAGCCCAACACTATAGTTTAGTGGAGGATCTCGCTCAAGCCCCATGTGCCATGTTCGCCCTCAAAGTATTGCAGAGTTGTCTGACCCAAAAAAAATCTTTGTTAACAGCTATTGGGGGAATTGATCCCTCAGATTCAAACATTATCTCTTTTAACGTTGATCAAATTGAACCCCACCTTTCACACCAAGTTACATTACAAATCATCATGCATTCACTTAACAAATATGTTTTTTGAACCATGATCAATGAAGGTGTGACCACTTGTATTATGTCAATGACTTGTTGGAAATCCTTAGGCTCTCCACAACTTAATAAATCAGAAACCATCTTGAAATCCTTTGATAGACACTTTTTCAAATCTCATGGTATATTTCCCTCCATACCTATCGAATTAGCTGGTAAAACCACCTTCATCGAGGTAGAAGTAATCGATGTTAATCTCGACTACAATATCCTTTTAGGTCATACTTGGTTTTATGCTATGAAGGAAATGGCATCTTTTTTTTTCTGAATTATCTTCTTTCCCCACCAAGTAAATATAGTGACAATATACCAATTTGATTATTGTACACACGACATGTGACTTAACCCCAACACAAATGTACCAATTGTAGGCGAGTCAGCACCCGAATATGAGAGTATAGGTGTAGGCCTATATCCTAACCTTATGGGAACCTTCCCTTTACTTGCACCAGATACCCCTCAAATATCTCTGATCAATATGATCTCTTCCTTTTGTGGTAAATCCCTTGGTTCTTTCGACCCTTGGGTAATCCCTCACTCTTCCAATATCGAATATTTCGGAGCTACTATGCCTTTATCCCCAGCAAAATTATCATATTCGAGCATCCAAAAAGCAGACGAATATGATAGCACTGATTCAGGACTCCTACTGGATGAGGAGCCAGATCATTTTTCCTCTCCTTATTAGGTTACCCTTGAAAATTTCAAGGATGACTTCCTATATTTCATCCTCCAATCAGATGAAGCTATAATGGAAGTCATGTCTCTTCAATACCGACCCTGGGAATACTATCACCATCGATCTTCTTTCCTCCTTGTTGAGGAAAAGATATGAATTTATCTTACTCAAGCATTTTTTAATCTTGCTTGGCTAAGGCAAGATAGTTGGAAATATCACCTTATGTTTATAGCCTCAAAAATTGTTTCCCAATCCACAAGTATTAGTTACAAGGGCTTAGGATGATTTTTTTAAATAGAAGATTGTTGTAAAATTCAACATTTTTTATATAATTTTTTTAATATAACATATGTAAAAGTAAATGTGGAGACAAAAGAAAAAATACCAAGTCACATATAAACACAGATGAGACAAAATATAAATCACTTATTCCATTCCAAGAAATAAAAAGAATCGTTCTCTTTAAAAAAATCCCTGAGGGAGTTTCGACCAATGTCAAACTTAGATATCCCCGATGAAAACCATACAAAAGGACTCTGACAGGAAGTAAAAATTGAAATTTAAAATCTTGATCAGCTTGCCACAGATTGTTTCTCACTTGACTATGCACAATATCCTTTATCAGTCATGAAATCTAATTCATAAACAGACAAGTCTACACAAAGTTTCAAAGATATATCAACACCTCTAAAACAAGCATCTGAATGATATGGTTCATCTTCGAACCTTGTTGTCTACAATAGGACCCTGCTGTCATAAAAGAGAATTAGGATTTTAATGAATTGAAGAATGAATGAAAATTGAACTATCTCAATAAAACTCAAGAGAAAACCTTAGTATGCTTTCTCCTTCTATTCTCCTCTTGTTCTTCCTTCTCATTTGGATTTTAAGCATTCCGAATTAGTTGAAGTATTTCAACTACTTCATTTAGTTAAGTTAACTAAAACTCAACTAACTTTTAGTTTAGGGAAAGAATTAATATAATAATAAAAAGGGTCTTTTAATAAATAATAACTAGTAGGTGGGACCCCTTGTGACTCCCTTTAGTTTCTTAACAAAAATAAGCATAACTAATCAATCAATCAAACACATCCCTCCTTGTGGCTCCCATAATCATTCTCACAATTTGAAAATTTAATATCAAATGATATTTCAAATTATATCCAAAATATCCAAAAATATTATGTTGTTCAAAACCTTCAGCAGTCCACTGTTCTCAATAAAACAATAATAAAGTATAATTAAAAACCGTATTTGCCACTTTGAGAGGAAATTTTCCCTTTGTCGTTGTTGTCCCCTTTTGACTTTCTTGAATTAGCCTTAGGTTGTGTAGAGCCTTGAGGCTTGATCTCACTGATGACATGAGAACAATCATCTTTAAAGTGAATGCAAAATGAAACAGATTTGTCTTAATCACTTGAGGGAGAGGAGGGGGCATAGGGATACCAGGGACATGTTGGGGTTGGAAGGGAGGCCTCTCTGGTCTAGGTTGGACTACACCTTGTCCAATCCAATTTAAAAATCCATCTTGAAAGAGTCGGTTTAACTCTTGAGGATCTACATCGAAATGTATTCAGAATCTGGACCTTCTAGGCCCTTTATTCCAATTTCCTCTACCCATGTTATTTCGGCCATGACTTCCTCTATTGAAGAAACTCATCCTGTATGCAAGTTTTTATTACAAACTACCTTCTTAAAAAAACCATACATGACATTTCTTAATATGAAATAGAGTTTGGCTCAACAATCACATCAGATCCATGCAATCCAATCCGTAAAATTCATTCATTAATTGTCAATGAGCACGGGATGAATTAGGGTTTTGGGATATCTGAGGGGATTGTATTGAGCAAAAAAGTGAGAAAATGAAAGGGAGTAAGAACACAATTATTGCTCAATGATTCATTAAACAATCGACTGTGCAACAATAAACAAATCAAATCAGTTGTGATCCATCTCTGTGTTATTTCTTAATCACCGTAATACAGAGTTTCAATTTAATTTTAAGAACAGGGCGTGAAAAATAAATCTGGGATCGTGAGGGGATTTGTAATGAGCGAAAAAAAGTGAGAAAATGAAAGGGAATCAGATGGATATTTTTCTTAAAATAAACTAAATAAATCAACTATCATAACTATGTTCAAGTTTTAATCCAAAAAGCATCTAATTCAAGACCAAAACATTCATTGTTTCTCAATTTCATCAAGCTGCTTGATGTCTCCATAATAATTAAATTTCCCAAAAATCCTCAATTTATAACAGTCTGTGTATTATAACTTATATCAACATGTACATTCAATAGTATTGTATATTATAACGTTGATCTCTTCCTTTTAAAATAAACAAAACATGCACAACAATATGCTCAACATTCACCCCTGATAATCAATAATTCACCACGATAAACAATCAACTGTCATTTTTCATCAATTACAATCGGCCCCGATTTAAATGTACATAGGTGTTTTTTCAAAATATGGACAGACTTAAAAGCGTGCTCGATCATACACAGGTATTCATCATATCAATCGACAAAATATTGAAATGATAACAGTTCAGTAAACCCAAACATAAACCATGAGCTTGATCTCATATATAACTTCTTTTTAAAACAATTGATAGTTTTCACGATGATTCCAATATAACTATATCATATATGAAGTGAACAGAACTAAACTGACACACATGCACATTTTTTAACTTGTTAGTGTTAATATTATGGTAGTTGTGGGAGGTATTTACCTCCACGTGTAAACCTGACGAGAAAAGAATATTCTGGGAAGGAAGGGAGCATAGTTATAAAGATATTAAGCTCATTTAATAACTGTCGCTAGGGTTTCTAGCAGGAGAAGTCACCAAAGCACTACCGCTAGGGTTATTAGAAGGTGCAGTTGCAGAAACCCTAATTTCTTGTTGAGGCACCTTAAGTGAAGTGATTGACCTAATTTCTGGATAGACTAGTGCGCCCTCTCCTAGCACATCTCCTGGTACTCTCAGCAAGCCAAGACATCAAGTTTGAGTTTTTGGTCAAATCTAGGGTTGACCAAGTCAAAGTAGCCATGACTTACTCTATGAAGTCATAAAAACAAGTTAGATGGAGCTTCTAACTTCAAAGTGTGGAAGACAAGGATTGACCTCATCCTTGCCAAGAATAAAGTGTTGGATATTGTGAAAGGAAAGATCGTGAAACCAGAGTTTGAAGAAGGAAAAGAGAAAGAACCGCAGAACGTTGTAGTTATGTAAAAGTTCAAATATGGTGACATCAATTCCATGAGTATCATAGTGGAATCTATAAAAGACCACTTGATACCCTACATCTCCCATCTTGACTCATCAAAGAAGATGTATGATGCCCTAACAAACCTCTTCTCAGTCAGAAACATTGGACAAATAATGAGTCTGAAGAATGAGCTATGTGACATGAAGATGAATGATGATGACAGCACAACATCATACTTTGTGAGAATCTCCCAGTTAAGAGATCAACTACAAGCTATTGAAAAGATCATTTTAGAGAAGGAAATGGTAAACATAGTACTCAATGGTCTTCCCAAGACATGGGATACATTTGTCGCAAGAATGAACACAAGGAAGGACTATCCTACATTTGAAGAAATTTGGACTTGTTGTGCTCAAGAAGAATCAAGGATCAATGCAAAAGAGAAACCTTGAAAGAAGTACGATGATCAATCCTTTACAACAGGATTCAAGAATTTCAGGAACAAAAGGAAGTTTGGTTCAAGGAAGAAGCCAAATCAAGAGAAAGACATGTTAGAAATACAATGATTCAACTATCGAAAGTAAGGGGACACACGGAGCATCAGTTGTCGAAGAAAAGGAACCTACAAAGAAGACCAAGAAGGATAAAACAAACTTCTTCTTCTAAGACAAGGTAACAATACTCTTCTTAGTTCTTGTACATATCTTGTTTGCATAGTCTCTGTACATATCTTGTATATCTATCTCTTAGAAGATAATATGTTCCAAGATGAACTATACCTATGGAAGAGAAAACAAGATAAGGATTGCTATCATTATACAAGTCAGATAATACACATGAAAGTATGAAATTCATCAAACAAATCACATGGAATCTATTACAAGATAAGCCGAAATCAAAATCAATCTTGAAGAAAGTTGGAAGAAGCAAAGATAGAAGGAAGTCAACAATCAAGAGGAAATTGGAGAAGGACTTGTGACACTTTGCCAAATATAATAAGGATGCAAACGAAAGCATGGACTTTATTATATGGAGGGAGATGATTATATATTTCCAAAAGAAAAACATGCACTCATACATAAAGCAAGGATTAGGAGGGAGATAATCCTATGATCCATTGAATATGATGAAGTATATATCCATGGTATCATCCATGAAAGGCAGTACGTGTTCAGTTCTACCTTAAAAGAAGTCTTCTTCGAAGAGAAGCCTTAAATTATCCCTGGTTGTCCATCCACATCCATGATCCTATGATGAAAGGAAGAAGTAGAATCTTTAGGGAATGGAATATATAAGAAACTCCATGGACCCAAGAGCTAAAGAGAAACATGAGGAAGAACATGAAGATTCCAGGAAAGAAAGAAAAGCCAGAACAACCAGTCATTGTATCAAGAATCACAATATTACCAGCCTGATATGAACTCACTAAAATAAATCAAGCAGAGGAATTGGAATTTTTGATGAAGAACAGTGTATGGAAGACTTATGAATTAAAGCATTGGGAGATCTAGAACTAGAGGTTCTCCCAGATGGAGGGAGAAGACTATGATGATTACTCATTCCAGTAAACCAGACATACCTCTACATGAGTCATTATATCATCTGCAATATCCATGGGTTAGAGTTCTACATCAGATGAATGCAAAGACTGTTCCCCAGAGCAATTGAAAAAAGAGAGTATGAAGAGCAACCTCAAGGATTTGAGGTATACCAGAAAGAGACCCTTGTATACATATGGAAGAAGACAACTTGGTGGAGAACCTCCAATGCACAACAGAAGCATGGTGAAGATTTTCTATAATAGAAATATTGTATCAAAATGATTACTCAGAAGATCGGGATGATGGATTTCCAATCCATGACAAAGATATCATGATGACATAAGAAGTGCCACATGGATATGCTCCATTTTGACCCTTGCCATGATGTTGTGAGTTAGCAGGAACCAAAGAGAAATCCAACAGTGATATACCTTATTGATCAGAGCTATATGAAGCCTTCATAGAAAACCAGTGTTCCAAACCAAAGTACATTTGAGATCAAGCATTACATTATCTGTGATGAAGTCCAGAAAGGAGAAAGTGGTTCTCCAACACATATCTCCACAAATGAGCAGATAAGAAGACATTTTGGTAAAGCTTCTATCCAAGATGAAAGAGTTTGCGTACTCAAGTTGGAGCTCGTGGAGACGACATCCTTATTGAAAAAGGAAGAGATGACTCCTAGGTTTGGAAGGATCATTGATGTGATATTTATTGATGGACAGACATTTTTCAGTAAAAAAATGGTCCAAGATGAGTTGTTCCTTTCCAGTTCAGAAAGTGGTTTGATATTTCTAACGGACAAGCATTTTCGAGTTCGGAAAATGGTCTAGATCGAACAGTCATTTTTGTAATGAAAATGGTTCGATGGATTGTTGATGTACCATAGACAACGATTTCCCATTATGGTTAACATGGGGAATGGTCTAGGTAAGTCTCTCTTCTTGAGGGTTACTCAAGAAGACTGGCCCACCTCGCCGGACAACAATTTCCCATTGTGGTTAACATGAAGAATGATTTGTTTTGAAGGTTGGTGAAAGACAGTCATTTCCTTAGGAAATGGTTCGGATATTCATTCCTTAGGGAAAATTCATTCTCTCTAGGTTTCACTTTGTTTAGTATCGGAGGAATGGCCCAAGGTGGGGAATGGTCAAGTTTAAGCAATCAGGGACAAACATTGCTTAAGGCTGACTCATTCTCTCCAGGTTACACTTTGTCTAGTGTCAGAGGAATGGCCCAGGGTGGGGAATGGTCCAGGCTCAAAAATCAGGACAGTTATTCTTCCTTGCTTGAGAAGAATAGTCCAGATAGCTCATCATTGATGGTTTACCCTTTGAGGGCAGATGCTCTTCCAATATCTCAAAGATGTGAGTGTAAGAATGGCCCAGATGATTCATCTTATATCATAACATTATTTCTGTGTAGGTTGATATCAGATGATTGTTATGAATATTGCATGTCTCTAGACAGTAAATGTATACTACTGTGGTGGATGTGTTCCAATGTTTGTGACTATACGTCACCAATAAAGTACATGTGTGCTACTTGGTGTGGTAGTGTACCACTGGATTATAGTTGTGTACTACTATGGATAAACACAGTTGTGTTCTATTGAATGATATTGTTCTGATTTCCTTGAAGATTATCAGCAATGTTGAAAATGATTATCAGCTAGATGTATGATCAATGGACAAAGATTTCCCAGACGAAAAATGGTTCAAGACATTTTTTTTTCTAGGACATATGTCCAGATTAGAAGAATGTCTCTTCTGTCACTCTGTGTGTGAGTGACTTATCCAACATCTTGTCTAATTACTCAGATAGAGTATGGTTTTGAGAGATGATGCAGCTAATGACATTGATGGTGATGATGGCTCTCATGATCTAGTCATAAGATAGTCTATACAACTATGTTGATGCTACTGGGTGAATGTTATGTTTGTGCTCAAGACCATTACCTATAATACCTCCCTAGCTAGGAGGGAGTGTTAATATTATGGTAGTTGTGGGAGGTATTTACCTCCATGTGTAAAACTGAAGAGAAAAGAATATTCCGAGAAGCAAGAAGAAAACCTAATGAGTTGGCTAATAACCCTAGAAGACAAGTCAACTCAAGAGGATAATTGGTATTAGGTTATTAGCCTACAAGAGAAGAAGTCGTCCAGAAGAAATATTATATACTAAGTAAATAGACACCCAGAATGAGAAGTCATCCCAAGAAGTTAGCCAGAATTAGTATAAATACAGGAGACCAGTCTTCATTCTAGAAGGCATTCTCAGAATTGCAGAGCAGCACTTGTGCGCACTGCAGTTGCCCAGTTTCTACACAAGTCTAGAGGAGAGTTGTCATTGCAACTGTTGTAGCTAGCAAATTTTAGTTTTGGATTGGACTATCTCTTGGTTATGGTTTGCACTATCTGATCATCTCTTCTTTGGTGCACTATCCCTGGGGAAAGGTGTGATACCCTTTGTTTGGCTATCTAGCCTAGGGTTTTCTTCCAGAGTGATTCTCTGTCAAGGTTAAGGTGCTCGGAGGGTGGCTTCGGCCTATGGTTGGGTGAAAATAGTGATATTATCGATCGTAAAACAAGCACATCCATTATATTCTAATAGTTAGAACCCTGACCGGGCTTGGTAAAACTCACACATGTGAGAGAAACCATGCTGGATAAAACACAGTGAGAGAAACCGTAACGAATAGAAAGACAAACCTTGATTGTATGCAACCGCTCCTTTTCATTCTTATTTTTTCAAACAAATTTATCACAGAAGGACCAGACAGAGACTCGATGAGAGAGCATGTGTCTTTAAAATTCCATAACCATTTAACTGATAAACCAATACTTGACAACCCCAGAAGGTGCTCGAGGGGACCAGAGACAAGTCAGAGTCCAAATTGGGCTCTGTCAAAATCAAATGCAGGGAAGCAACAAAAGAATGTTTTTCCTTTTAAACAAAAACACAGAGAGCTTATGGTATTCCAATACTCATATCCATTTCACCATTAATTAATAACCACAGGAAAAAAAAAATTGAAAATGAAAGAGCAGTGAGCCACATAGTCCTTCAAATTATTACTCCAAGTCCTTGATGGAACCAATAGTTAATGCCTGAGGAGAGACAAAGGAAATTCGAGTAAAATAACCCAGTGCACATAGGTGCATCTAACACTTGCAGAGAAGAGACGAGGGTTAACTTTTGACAACAACAGTGAGGACACACACATTCTTGTGAAAGAATGCCAAGATATAACCTATATCAATTCAATAACCACACATGCATGTACTAATTTTCAGGGCCAACAAAAACTGGATCTTGGGACTCTTTTAGCAAAAATATAATAAGAATGGGCTATCAACCATAGCTTGGGTTTTGAAGAAAATAAAACACCAATTGTTGGCAGTTGCTCCACAACTGGGTAAGGATTACCACCACAACTGACAGGGAAACAAGTTGACATACATTGATACGCAGAATGGTGAATAAAAACCCTCAACCATCAAACTTAGAGCCTTATCACACCACTATTACTATTATTTCACAGAGACCCATCATAAAACTGCATTGACCCGGAAAAAAACCAACGCGCAACTTAATAATACTCATTTATCTGCTTACAATTGCCAACATTTTATAATCATCATAGAGATTCATACCACCACATTTACACATAGTCAAAAATCTCAACACATAGAATCCAAGCATAACTGAGCCACCATTTGGTTCATAAAACAGAGAATCCATCATGGATGGAGAGAAAAGAACCATACTTGTGAGAAAAATGCTTAAATGACGAGTTGGTCGATCTTTCCCTTCCAAAAACCTGAAAACAGGAAGCTTCGCAACCAACAGAGTGAAAAATGCAACAATGGAACAATGTTAGGGTTACAGGTGATAGGGAAGGTTTGGAGTGACGTGCAGTAAATGCACATCACTTCCATCACCTGGCCCCATTCAATTCCAAGTACGAGACATCCCAATAAGAATAACATCCACCAATAAATCAAACCATATAACCAATGCATAATCAATGCCAATCCATCATAAGATCTGACACCATATATATTGCATAGTGCGCCACCCAAGATAGTTCATACGTTAACGTTTGGCATAAATCCACACAATAATCCATATCAACATTGTTATATGTGCCTCCATTTGACTTTAATGAAATTTGCATATTCCATTAACCAAACAAATAGCATAATAGCTAGGACTAACACTAGTACCCATTAACTCTTTCATTCGAAGTTTGCATGTAGTCTTTTATCATAGCTCAGTTTCTTTTCTTTTGTTTTGAACTCTAGAACTTTTTCATATTTGTTTTTCCTTTGTTTTGATCATGCTATCATTTAATTATCCCTTGCATATATGTGGATAAGTAATCAATATACGAGTTAGTGACAAGGTTATAGCATAGCTCCTGTAACAATCGGATCCCTATAACCATGGAAATTGTTCTGTGTCGTAAGTGATTACCAACAACATTCAACAATAATGCATTTGCCACTCATTATCACGCCAAATGAAACCAAGACTGCACCATAAAAAAATGTAGGATTGTGTAGGAAATCATCATAATAACAACAAAATATGTGTGATATGTCTATCCTTGTGCCTCTAGTCTACAAGGGGGGTCCCACCTACTAGTATTATATTATTATCATACTTAAATAATAGCGCTTTTAGCAATACTTTGTGGGCAGAATTCATCGTTACGATTTTAATTGTCAATAAACTAGTGACTCCACAGGGAAATGTTTTTCCAACAGATTAAGAACTCACAATGTCCGGTTTCGGTTACCAAGTAACATCAGATCAAGAAGACATAAATCAGAATGATTATGCAACAGGGGGAAGTGATCGGATTTAAGGGAAAGATGACCGGGAATTTGGGAATAACTCATGGAAAGTGTTAAGTATGACGGGGTTTATCCCTGTAAGCATAATCATTCAACTAAAAAACTTTCTTGACTTCAAGGAGAAAAATTTCTAAACTGCTCTTTTGAATATTGAAATGGATGAAAGAAAAGGGAAGCAGAAGAGGGATAAAACCAACTATATTATAAAACAACAATTGAATCATATAACAATTTCATTGATGCTTTCATGGGGAACATCATGAAAGTTGGGTAACTCGATTCTTATTGATTAACAATACTTTGCAGAAGTGTCGATGTGGAAAAAATGATCCAACATTTTATTTGACAAGAAATGAAGTAAAAAAGAACAAGAAACAAGAAATGTCATAGAAGAAATGAAACAGCAAAATTGAACTAAATAGAAATAAAGTGATAAAAAAGAACAAAAAACAGAAATAAAAAACTACTATAATACATAAATCATTTCATACAACGTTAAAATGTTCAAGTTGGTTCTACGTAATTTTTTAAGTGGGAACCATTAGTGTTGTAGGAAAACAATTTCTCTTGTAAGTCCTTTAGAATGTAAGAATTTGCACCAAGGACAAAAGCGATCTTAAAAGGACACAACCATAAGTTTTGAAACTTTGAATGCCTTCCTCTATTAGCATGATCTGAATCCCACAATAGTACCTTCTCATTGACTTTAAATTTGACAGCTTTGACACTCTTGTTGAAATATTTTTTAACAGTCTGTTGTCTCCTCTTTACATTATCCAAGGAAAACGTCCTTTGCTCCTCTAAAGCCAAAAGTGCATTCATTCTTTGAGAAACATCAAAATAATTTAATTCTTTGACTTGTAGCATTACCCTTAAGGAGGAAAGTTCCAGCTCAATGGGAATAATGGCTTCTTGACCGTAAACAAGATGGAAATGAGTGCAATCAGTGCTCACCTTGGTGGTAGTTATATCTTCCCAAAGGGTGTAAGTGAGGAGAGTGTGCCATTGACGAGGCTTATCTTCAATGATCCTTTTGATAATTCTTATCGGATTCTTATTGGTAGACTTGGCCTGCCCATTACCTTGGGGATAATAAGCTGACGAGGAAAAATGTTTAACCCCCAACTTAGCTAAAAATTGGGTCAGCTTATAAAGAATAAAAGCAGGACCATTGTCTGTAATAATTTCCAAAGGAAGACCAAATCTGGAAAAAATATTATTTTCAAGGAAAGAAATCACCTACTCATCCTACAAATGCTTAAGTGAGACAGCTTCAGTCCATTTCGTAAAATAGTCTATGGATGTCAAGATAAATACTTTTCCTAATGAAGACAGAGGATTAATAGGACCAATAAATTCCAAACCCCATTTTGAAAAAGGAAATTCAGGGAGGACAGGTTGTAAAGGCATGGATGAAAGGCATTCTTTCCCAGCAAACTTCTGGCACTTGTCACAAGATTTTGAAAAAACATAAGAATCGCAAAAGATTGAAGGCCAATAGTACCCTTTCCTGATAATATTAAAAGCAATGGTTTTGGAAGAAAAGTGACCTCCTACATGAATAACATAATTTGAAGAACCATGAGTCTCTTGTAACAATTTTTGTTCTTCCTCATTGTTCACTCAGCGAAGCAACATACCATCAGTAGATATTCTAAACAATAATTCTCATATAATGATGTATCTAGAAGATTCGAGATGGATCCTTCTTCTTTAATGGGTATCTAAGTTATCCAGACACCTTTGATTTTGCAAGTAATGAACCAGATCTTTATACCAATGATGTTTAGACACAGGAAGGAATCGATTGTCGGTGTAGAACAATGTTGATAGAAAGCTATCATGTTCATCAATTTCTTCACTCATTTCAGCATGTTGAGCTAAGTGAAGGGCTAAGTCACGTCCCTTGATAGTTTTAGAATTCATGATAGTTAGATCATGCTCCTCAATATTGGCAAGCCAATGTGCAAGATTCCCTGAAAGATAAGTCTGTGAGATTAAAAACTTGACAACAGGTAAAGGGACTTTTACCAACGTATGCTTACCTAAGATGAAGTGGTGAAACTTTTCAATAGCTTTAACAAGAACGAAAGCATGATTTTCAATAAAAGAATATTTAAACTCATCATCAGAAAAGATTTGACTCATGTAAGCCATTGGTTTTTCATTACCTTGGTCATCACATTGAAGGAGGATGGTAGAAACTGCTTCCTCTGTGACATTATTATAAATCATAAATTATTTCTCAAAATCTGGCTTTGCCAAAAACGGTGCGGAACTGATTGCTTTCTTGATCCCTACGAAATCATTTTTGACGTCCTTTGTCCAAGAAAAAGAACGATATTGCTTAAGGAGATTTTGAATTGACTTGACCATCATAGAAAAATCAAGAACAAACCTATGGACGAAGTTAATAACACCCATGAAATCTTGAACCTCCTTCTTGGAAGTAGGAGAAGGAATATTTAGGATAGCAATAATCCTTTCAAGATCAATGCTTATTCTTGAATCCAAGACAATGTGTCCAAGGAGCTTTCCCTTGGTAATGCTGAAAACAGACTTTGAAGGATTTAAAGAAGTGCCAAATTTTTTGCATCGCATGAGAATCTTTCTAAGATTACCGAAATTATCTGATCAGTTTTTAGAACACATAGTTAAGTCATCAAGATAAATCTGAATAATTTTACCGATCAAATCGTCAAAATATTTTTTCATATAAGATCTTTGAAAAGTAGCACCTGCATTACATAATCCAAAAGGCATACGTTCATAAGAAAAAGTTCCCCAACGAGTAATAAAAGTGGTTTTAAATCTATCTACCCTTTTCACCTTGATTTGATTATAACCATAAAAAGTGTCAAGTAAGGACATCATCTGTGACCCTGCAACTTGCTGCAAAATCATTTCCATATTAGGGAGGGGAAAATGGTCTTTAACATTGTCCCTATTCAATGTGCGAAAATCAACGCATAATCTGATATGACTTGTTGACTTCCGAATGGGAACCAAATTAGAAACCCAATAAGAATACTTAACAGGGAAAATTATCTCAATGTTTAAGAGTTTTTCCAACTCCTTCCGAATAGTTTCTTCCAGTGTAGGGTTAATGGGTCTCTATTTTTTCCTAACTGGTTTTATTTCCTTCCTTGATAGGGATGGAATGTTTTATAATAGTAGGATTAAAACCACGAATATCCTCATAATACCAAGCAAAAACGTCTTGAAATTCACCAAGAAACTTAGTGAACTTCAATTTTTATTCTTCAGAACATTGGGCACCTATTTTAACATTCTTTGGAGACTCAAGTGTTCCAATGTTCAAGGAAATGGTTTCACCCACTTGCCTTTTCGACTCCTCTTCTTTATGTTTTTCTTTGTTGCCTACATCACTCGATGAAAATGAACTTTCTAGAGGAGTCAAGCCTTTGGGAATTTTGTTATATTCCATAGATATAATTTCCTTAGGCTTATAAGGTTCATTTTGGATGAAAGCACAGATGGTCTCATCACTAGGAAAGACCTTCCATGACTCTACATTGTCCGGGGATATGCAGACGATACAAATATTGAAAAGTGCAATCAGGTCTTTGTGGCAGAAGTTGTCAAGTAGGAGAGGCTGCAAAAATAGCTAACCTGTCAACCATTGAGTTCAATTCCCTTTTAACATGAGTGATGTTGAAATATAGTAAGTTCGAGATAAGTTCCCAAACACTTTGGGTGTAACGTTTCATTATGTTGTTGCTAGGAGAGTATATCTTATGTACAAGGTTAACAACAAGTTCAGAATCCCGAAAAACTGTAAGGTGACCAAAACCCAGATTATAGGCATTTTCAATGCCTAGCAGTAATGCTTCAAATTCAGTGACATTGTTTGTGCAAGAAACTCTAACATATAGGAAACGTTATGAATTTTACCCACAGGAGAGTACAATGTAACACCAACTATGTTTCCTTCATTAGAGCATGAACCATCAAAGTACATATTCCACATCCCATCTTATATGTTGATTTGTTCCAAGGGAGTGTTGTACTCATCTATGAAGATGGAATACACTCCTAGGTCCTCCTCAATATAATTCACATTAGGTTGTGGGACACTTTCTATGTAAGGTGAAAATATCCCCTCCCTTAGGACTATGATGTTTTTACCATTCCGAGGAATGGATAAGTGTGTCCCATCGAGTGAGAGGTATACACCCATCAAATATTGCCAATCTCTTCCTAAGATGATTGAGTAATTACTTACTAGCATATCAATTACCTAAATATTAAGGGTTGTC
Organism: Picea engelmannii; assembly: GCA_009831015.1. Taxonomy (NCBI): domain Eukaryota; kingdom Viridiplantae; phylum Streptophyta; class Pinopsida; order Pinales; family Pinaceae; genus Picea; species Picea engelmannii. Next base: position 403,198 of record ML778948.1, read on the forward strand.
CTGATTTCAGGATGCGCGCACAAAACCAAGGTCATGTCCTTTATTTCACCTATAGTCGTTTGTTGTAAACTATTATAAGAGAGCATGCTTCTGGAATTTTCATTTGTAATGAAAAGCCTAGCTCTTCCATAATAATTTTCGACATTGCACTTGGGCCCGAACCGTCGTCAATGAGACAATAATGGGCAATCTTGTCCATAATCTTTACATAAATATAAAATAGGGATTTTTTTACAGGATTCCTAAAGTTATGTACAACTACTTTATTTATAGATGAATCTTCTTCATCTACCTCTTCAGAGAGGTTGGCTACAATGGAAGCTTTTCCTTCCATGAAATTTTTCATATGCTTATGTTTCTTAGGGATGAAAACCTTGTCCAGGAGGGTAGCATCTTCTTTAATGTTGGCCAACTGATTTAGAATTTTGTATTAGGAAGAGGGAAAAGGGGAGATAGTTCCTTGACTGTCGGGGGCCTTAGAAACCTAAACAATAGCAGTTGGTGATGATGATCTTGGGATAGAAGAAGTGCGAGGAGGAACATATTTTCCTTTTTGAGAATAGGATTTATTCCTAGTATTTATGATCATGACATCCTCTAGCTCTACAAAATCTAGGAAAACAATGGTAGTTTCAGGTCTCTTACCAAATATTTTATCTCTGACACTCTTCTTTACTTCACATGTACTTTCCTCATGGTGTTCCTCGCAAAAGTTACACCAACTATGAGGCATGATAGCTTTAGGTTGAAATTTATTTTCATTAAGATTATTTAAAGGTGGCGAAGAAGAAGATGAGGCCTCGAGGGTAAGAGAGGGGACATTTCCTTTCATCTCATATGTTATCATTCGATTATTCATGTCTTGTACAAGTTGTAAGAGGGAAGACATATCCGTCTGTTTAACTGAGTCTCCCTTAGGAAGACCTGTTCTTTCAAGTTGTTATTCATACTCTAAAGAAGTATGCAGAGAAGAACCAAGTTTATCAATGGCCTTTTCTTAAAGCCTATGACGGTAGGGGGAAGGTAATGCATTGCAATAATGCATGAAAGCGGCTTGGTTCTAAGGATGAATGAGTTCAAGGATTTGGTTGTATAATCTAGTGAAACGTAAGTTGAAAGACTTGATAATTTCACTATCTTTATAAGCGATGTTATTGTACTCCTGTAAATGCTCAACTGGGCTTTTGGATTTCCCATAGGTAGATTTGAACCAATATACTAACTCCTCCCAAGTAGACAAAATCTTAGGAGGAAATTCAAAGAAATCGATTGCATCCTTCCCTTCAAGGGAATTTACAGATAAGTGCATACAAGTATCGTTGTCATTGGATCCTATGTTGTGACAGGCATTATAAAATGCCACCAAGTGTTCATTCGTAGTGACCATGTTATTCCTTGAAAACCTAGGGAGATTCTCTTTGAATTTAGAAGTGGATGAGTAGCATGTTCTAGGTTAAGAGGGGAGGAAACATGCCATAGAGTGGTCGTAGCATCTTCTTCAAACTGAAAAAGCCCATACTTTTTAAAGACTTTGGAGGGGTTAGTAGTAGATTGGACAGGGACTTGGTGATTATATAAGCTACCAATCACTGACGAAGTTGAAGGTTGAGATGAAGAAGCACCTCCAGTGCCACCAGATCCACCACTAGATTCCATCTCGTGAACGATAGGTAAGGGAGAGAAAGATGAACTGGTTGAATCAGACAAATTTCTCCTTATAGTACTTTGTTGGGTTGACAAAACAACATTTCTTCTTCCTATTTCAACAAGAGGATTAATTTCCAATGATAGACCACTTCTTCTCCTAGAGATACAAGGGTTTAAAGACATGAAAAGAAGAACCAAACTGCAGGAAAAAGAAAGCTATGGTTGATTCCTAGGTTGTCTTTGCCCAGCTTCCGAATGTTCTCGGACACTTATGTCTTGTTCAATCGTTTCCCATGAGCGTTCAAGCTCAACCCGGGTATTAGTGGTCTCTAAGATGGTATTAAACAAAGTTAAAGAAATGTTGGTCTAATCTTTAAGACCAGGCTCAATATTGGGCTACCTTGCAACAGGTACAGTCATGAAGAAAGGAAACAGTCAAAGAAAAGATATCAAAAATACAAATATATTCAATGAAAAGAAAGTATAAAATCAACCAGAGAGATATGGAAAATCTCCCTAGTATGGTCGCCAAATAAATGTTGAGGAAAATATATGAATTTATCTTACTCAAGCATTTTCGAATCTTTCTTAGCTAAGGAAAGATAGTCAGGAATATCACCCTATGTTTGTAGCCTAAAAAATTGTTTCCCAATCCACAAGTATTAGTTACAAGGGCTTAGGATGATTTTTTTAAACAAAAGATTGTTGTAAATTTCAACATTTTTATAAAAAGAAATTGAATATAATAGATGCAAAAGTAAATGTGGAGACAAAAGAAAAAATACCAAGTCACATATTAACACAGATGAGACAGAATAGCAATCGCTTATTTCATTCCAAGAAATCAAAAGAATCGTTATCTTTACAAAAATCCCTGAGGGATTTTGGACCAAAGTCAAACTTAGATATCCCCAATGAAAACCATACAAAAGGATTCTGACAGGAAGTAAAAATTGAACTTTAAAATATGGATCATCTTGCCACAGATTGTTTCCCACTTGACTCTGCACAATATCCTTTATCAGACATGAAATCTAATTCATAAACAGACAAGTCTACACAAACTATCAAAGATAGATCAACACCTCTAAAACAAGAATCTGAATGATATGGTTCAACCTTGAACCTTGTTGTCTACAATAGGACCCTGCTGTCATAAAATAGAATTAGGCTTTTAATGAATTCAAGAATGAATGAAAACTGAACTATCTCAATAAAACTCAAGAGAAAACCTTAGTATGCTTTTTCCTTCTATTATCCTCTTGTTCTTCCTTCTCATTTGTCTTTTAAGCATTCCAAATTAGTTGAAGTAGTTCAACTACTTCATTTAGTTAAGTTAACTAAAACTCAACTAACTTTTAGTTTAGGGGAATAATTAATATAATAATAATAATAAGGGTATTTTAATAAATAATAACTAGTAGGTGGGACCCCTTGTGAATCCCTTTAGTTTCTTAACAAAAATAAACATAACTAGTCAATCAATGAAACACATCCATCCTTGTGGCCCCCATAATCATTCTCACAATTTGAAAATTTAATATCAAATCATATTTCAAATTATATCCAAACATATAATATCCAAAATATACAAAAATAGTATGATGTCCAAAACCTTCAATAGTCCATTGTTCTCAATAAAACAATAATAAAGTATAATAAAAAACTGTATTTTCCACTTTGAGAGACAATTTTCCCTTTGTTTCTACTATCCCCTTTTGACTTTTCTGAATTATCCTTAGGTTGTGTAGAGCCTTGAGACTTGATCTCACTGATGAAATGAGAACAATCATCTTTCAAGTGCATGCAGGATGAAACAGATTTGGCTGAATCACTTGAGGGAGAGGAGGGGGCACAGGGATACCAGAGACATGTTGGGGTTGGAAGGGAGGCCTCTCTGGTCTAAGTTGGACTACCCCTTGTCCAATCCAATTGAAAAATCCATCTTGAAAGAGTTGTTTTAACTCTTGAGGATCTACATCGAAATGTATTGAGAATCTTGGCCTTCTAGGCCCTCTGTTCCAATTTCCTCTACCCATGTTATTTCATCCATGACTTCCTCTACTGAAGAAGCTCATCATGTATGAATATTTTATTAGCAACTACTTCTTAAACAAACCATACATGACATCTCTTAATATGAAACAAATTTTGGCTCAACAATCACATCATACCCATGCAATCCAATCCATAAAATTCATTCAATAATTGTCAATGAATAGGGGGTGAATTAGGGTTCTGGGATATCTGAGGGGATTGTATTGAGCGAAAAAAAGTGAGAAAATGAAAGGAAGTAAGAACACGATTATTTTTGAACAAATCATTAAACAATCGACTGTGAAACAATAACCAAATCACATCAGTTGTGATCCATCTCTGTGTTATTTCTTAATCACTGTAATACATATTTTTAATTTAATTTTAAGAACATGGCGTGCAAAATGAATCTAGGATTGTGAGGGGATTTGTAATGAGAGAAAAGTGAGAAAATGAAAGGGAATAAGATGGATATTGTTCTTAAAATAAACTAAATAAATCAACTATCATATCTTTGTTCAAGTTTTAATCCAAAAGGCATCCAATTCAAGACCAAAACATTCATTGTTTCTCCATTCATCAAACTGCTTGTTGTCTCCATAATAATTAAATTTCCCAAAAATCCTCAATTTATAACAGTCTGTGTATTATAACATATATCAACATTTCCATTCAACATTATTGTATATTATAATGATTATCTCTTCCTTTTAAAATAAACAAAACATGCACAACAATATGCTCAACATTCATCCTTGATAATCAATAATGCACCACGATAAACAATCAATAGTCATTGTTCATCAATTATAATCGGGCCCGATTTAAATGTACATAGATGTCTTTTCAAAATATGGACAGACTGAAAAGAGTGCTCAATCATACACATGTCTTCATCATATCAATCGACAAAATCTTGAAATGATAACAACAGTCAACCCAAACATAAACCCTGAGCTTGATCTCATATATAAATTCTTTTTAAAACAATTGGTAGTCTACACGATGATTCCAATATAACTATATCATATATGAAGCGAACAGAACTAAACTGACACACATGCACCTCTTTTAACTTGTTAGAACCTTGATCGGGCTTGGTAAAACTCACACAGGTGTCTCTTATGCAATCAAGAACACGTTGGATAAAACACAGTGAGTGAAAACATAACGAATTGAAAGACATCCCTCGAATGTATGAAACCACTCATTTTCATTCTTATTTGTTCAAACAAATTTATCACAGAAGGACCATACAGAGACTCGACAAGAGAGCACATGTCTTTAAAATTCCATAACCATTTAATTTATAAACCAATACTTGACAACCCTAGAAAATGCCCGAGGGGAGAAGAGACAAGTTAGAGTCCAAATTGAGCTCTGTCAAAATCAAATGCAGGGAGGCAACACAAGCATGTTTTTCCTTTTAAAAAAAAACACAGAAAGATGATGGTATTCCAATACTCATATCCATTTCACCATCAATTAATAACCACAGGAAAAAAAAACAATTTTGAAAACGAAACAACGGTGAGACACACATTCCTTTGACTTATTACTCCAAGCCCTTGACGGAACCAATAGTTAACGCCCAAGGAGAGACAAAGGCAATTCCAGTAAAATAACCCAGTGCACACAGGTGCATCTAACACTTACGTGAAAGATATGAGGGTTAACTTAACAATGGCAAGTATTCAAACACAGTGAGACCATGTCTCTTTCCAATCACCCGAGAGGTTAATAACTTTTGATAGAAACAACAGTGAGGACACACACATTCTTGTGAAAGAATGCCAAGATACAACATGCATCAATTCAATAACCACATAGGCCTGTACTAACATTTGGGGCCAGCCAATACTGGATCTTGGGATGCTTTCAGTGAAAAGACAGTAAGAACGGGCTATCGACCACAACTCAGGTTTTGAAGAAAAGAACACACCAACTATTGGCAATTGCTCCACAACTAGGTAAGTATTACCACCACAACTGAGAGGGAAATGAGTTAACAAACACTGATACGCAGAACGGTGAATAAAAATCCTCAACCATCAAACTCAGAGCCTTATCGTACCACTGTTACTAGTATTTCAAATAGACCCATCATAAAACCACATTGACCGAGCAAACAACCAATGCACAAATTAATAATACCCATTTCTTTGCTTAGAATTTCCAACATTTTACGATCATCACAGAGAGCCATAACACCACATTTACACACAGCCGAAAATATCAAGAAAACATGGAATCTAAGCATCATTGAGCCACCATTTGGCTCATAAAATAGAGAATCCATCATGGATGGAGAGAAAAGAACCATACCTGTGACAAAAATGCTTAAATGACGAGTTGGTCGACTTTTCCCTTCCAAAACCTGAAAACGCAGAGCTTCAAAACCAACATAGTGAAAAATGCAACAATAGAACATTGTTAGTGTGATGGACGATAGGGAAGGTTTGGAGTGACATGCAATAAATGCACATCACTTCCATCACCTTGCCCCATTCAATTCCAAGTACGATACAACCCAATAAGCATAACATCCACCAATAAATCAAACCATATAACCAATGCATAATCAATGCCAATCCATCGTAAGCTCTGAGACCATATCTATTTCATAGTGCACCACCCAAGATAGTTCATACATTAACGTTTTCCATAACTCCACACAATAATCCATATCAACATTTCTATATGCGCCTCCATTCGACTTTGATGAAATTCGCATAGTCTATTAACCAAACAAATAGCATAATAGCTAGGACTAACACTAGTACCCATTAACTCTTTCATTCGAATTTTTCATGTAGTCTTTTATCATAGCTCATAGTTTATTTTCTTTTGTTTTGAAATCTAAAACCTTTTCATAGTTTTTTTTTCCTTTGTTTTGATCATGTTATCATTTAATTATCCCTTGCATATATGTGGATGATTAATCAATATACAATTTAGTGACAAGGTTATATCATAGCACCTATAACAGTCTGATCCTCATAACCATGGAAACTATTCTGTGTCACAAGTGATTACCAACAACATTCAACAATAATGAATTTTCCACTCATTATCATGCCAAATGAAATCGAGACTGCACCATAAAAAAATGTAGGATTGTGTAGGTGATCATCATAATAACAACAAAATATGTGGGATATGTCTATCCTTGCGCGTCTAGTCTACAAGGGGGTCCCACCTACTAGTATTATATTATTATAATACTTAAATAATAGCGCTTTTAGCAATACTTTGCGGGCAGAAGTCATCATTATGATTTTAATCATCAACACTCCCCAATCAAGAGATTATAGAAACACATATTCAAACCCTCATTTCTACTGACACCCAATACCTATCTCTATTACCCTCCACACCATATTCTTCTCCATCAAAAGGAAACTTGGGAAATATTTCTAAGACTATCTCAATTGATATTTCAGTTAAACCTGGGATCATAGAACAGACTGCTCTCCTGAAGAGATTGAATGTTACAATACCCTTTTTAAAGAGCTCCATGATATGTTTTCTTGTTCATATGAAGATATTCCATGAATTGAACCACAGATCGTTGTTCATGAAATCAATACATATCCCGGATCCCGCCTTGTTCAACAATGGCTCCGTCTAGTTCACCCATGAAAATCCACAACAATCAAGGCTGAAGTTCAAAAATTATTGAACTTTGGTTTTATCTATCTCGTGCCCCTTATAGAATGGGTCTCCAATATCATACACATAGCCAAGACTCAAGGCATGATCTGAGTATGTGTTGATTATAGGGATCTTAACAAGGCCTATCCTAAGGAAACTTTTCCCACCCCCTTCATCGATGATTGCGTCGGATGGGAAGTATTCTCATTCATCGATGGATTCTATGGCTCTAATCAAATCGAAATCATACCATAGGACCAGCACAAAACCACCTTTATATGCCCATGGGGAACTTTTGCTTATCGAAAGCTACCCTTTGGTATCAAAAATGCTGGCGCCACTTTCCAATGGGCCATGTCTTATGCTTTTCATGACATTAAACATATCATGCAACCTTACCTAGATGACCTACCCGCCAAATCTCCTAAGAGGCAAGATCATATCGATCATCTATGACAAATATTTATTCGTTGTCGACATTAAAACATCCATATTAATACACACAAATTCATATTTTTTATGGAATATGGTCATCTCATTGGTTTTATTGTATCCAATTTTGGGATCATAGTTGATCCCCTTAAATTTGAGGCCATTATCAATTTTCCTCCTCCCATTACTATTAACCAACTTCAAAAATTGCAAGGACAAGCAAATTTCTTAAGACGGTTCATCGTCAACTACGCAGAGATTACTATGGGTTTCATGTGATTACTTAAAAAGGGAATGATCGATATGGATATCGATGGCCACCCACCTTTTCCAACTGGCTCAAAATATTTTTCTAAAAATTTTGGTAATTTACTATTTTTAGCAGTTTTCACTTCTATAGCCATTTTGAGGCCCTAAACGATGTTTTTTGGGAAAACAGGTTTTCATTATGGAGGTTCTTTTAAAATGCACCTAAAATTAATCTCCTCGATGATACTTTTCCAATGGGATATCATATGCCTAAAATGGAGATCGTATGCAAACGTTACGACCCCAAGAAGTTGATGTACTAACTTACCCAAACGGGGCCCACATGACTTTTGGCGCTTCATCTCCTAGGATTAGGTTTTTGGATGTATAGGGTTTTTGACATTCCTGCTTATTGTAAAAAGGCCTTCAGAGCCTCATTGTAATCATCTTCTTTCAAATGAGCGCATTCATCACATCTCTTCTTAGAGATAAGATGCCACCATTCCAGCAAGCTTGTTCCGCTGCATTTTACAGTTTTCAACTTATTTCGTTATTGACTAGAAAACCAGTTTTACTATATCTCTGTTATTTTGTGTTAAGAAACTATTAATAATATGTATTAATTTCATTTTTCTCATAAAATCTGGATCAGTGGTATCAGAGGGGTCTTCTCCTTGTCCTCTTAATGCATGTCCCCAACGAGCTCGGAGTACAAAGAATTGGGCCTCGAGCTTGTTTCTCTTCACGACAAAATCTCTCGCACGCCCAAGCGACCTCTCATGGTAGGAGAAAATAAATATGATGGGACAGGAGATCCTTTCAAACTGCTGATTGAGTAATCCCTCACGCAACAGAGGAATGAGATGATGGATAGTTTCGCGCAAATCCTTTGGCATCTACCAACAGGCGACACATCTTCCTCGAATGGAGGCGTTGCCCCCTTCAAGGTACAAATAAACTTTGATATTCCTATATTTGAAGGTCAGATAGATGAAAATGTTGTAGACAAGTGGTTGAATCTACTAGAAGGGTATTTTCCTATCCATAACTTTTCGAATAGAGAAAATATTACATTTGTGCTCCTCAAAGTCATTCCCCATGTCAAAGATTGGTGGGAAACTTTCTATGAGAAAAAGGAAATAGAGGAAACCTCATTATTTTTAGTCACTTCCACCTAGGAATCCTTCAGGGATGCTATTAAGGAACAATACTACCCTTTCGTAAGTTATGACGACCTGTATACCAAATGGACCACATTGCGGCAAGAAAGAGACCAAGCAGTTCCAGAGTTCACAACTATATTCCATACCTTGCGCACCAAGATGGGTATAAAAGATTCAAAGCGACATATGGTGCTCAAGTATCACATTTCTCTGCATAGATACATCCATACTGAAATGGAATTTATGGACATCTCATCCTTGGGCGAAACCTACAGATATGCCGTCAAAATAGAGCAGAAGCTCAAACAAAAGACGCAGTTATTTGGGCCTAGGAACCCCTCACAACAAAAGCCAGGAAAGGGTGGCCCCAACCAACAGAAAAAAGGATAGAGAAAATATGGACAGTATCAAGACAACCAACCCAAGCCACAAGAAAAGAAGGACACTGGAAAGATAAAGATACTGGGAAGTGGTGCGACTTCCATAAGAGCCCTTGGCATAACACTATCAACTACCGCTCAAAGCAGTCCCTGGTGGCCGAAGTGAAAGCCTCTGAATCAGATGCAGATTGTGACTCTGAGCCAGAACCAAAAAGGGGAAGATGGATCATTGACACAGAACCCAGTGCCACCGTTGCTACCACCAAGCTCCAGCCTGGTGAACCAGACGAGCAAGAAGAAGGAGAGTGCCTCTTCCATTCAAAAATGTGGGTAAAAGGCACCTCACTACACTTAATTCTTGATAGATGTATCCAGAAGAACCTCATCTCAGCAGAGGTCGTCAAGCGGCTGGCCCTACTAACAACGTCGCACCCACAACCCTACACCATTGGATGGCTCCACCAAGGAAGCGATCTTTGCGTCAACCAATAGTGTCGACTGTGATATGGCATCAAGCCCTTCAAAGACGAGGTATTCTGTGATGTTTCTCCTCTCGAAGTTTATGATGTTCTTTTGGGCCAACCTTATTTATGGAAACGTCATGCAGTATATGAGTCTAGGCCTCGTAGTGTTATTATTACTTTGAATAGGAAATTGTACAGGATGCCCTAGTGTTATTTCCTTGATCTTTGCTAAGCAATGCAGGAAGGTCATCTCTCAGATGGGGAATTTTTTATTCTTCATGATTCTCTCTCATAATAAGAGAAAGATCACAGCCACATCCATGGTCTTTGTGGTCGACCTCTCCACACAACATAAGAAAGTAGATAAGGCCGTGGAAGAATACTCGGATATATTCTCCTCACCTACAGGGGTACCTCTGCACTACTAGTTCAAGCACCCCATCGATCTGACCCCCGACGCAATGCTACCCAGTGGGCCAGTCTATCACCACTCTTTGTTAGAGAATGAGGAGATCAAGCGATAGATCCAAGAACTTCTCCACAAGGGGCACACCCGTCCTAGCTCATCACCTTGTGGGAGCCCAATCATGTTGGTACAGAAGAAAGATGGAACCTAGCGAATTTGTATTGATTACTGGGCTCTGAATAAAATCACAATCAGAAACCGGTACTTGATTCCCCGAATCGACAACCTCCTTGATCAACTCACGAGGGCCAAATACTTCAGTAAGATTGATCTGAATTATGGCTACCACCAAGTCCCAATAGAATAGACAGATGTATGGAATACTACCTTCAATTCAAAGGAAGGCCTTTTTGAATGATTGGTCATGCCCTTTGGTTTGACAAATGCTCCAGCCACTTTCATGAGGATGATGGATGATATCCTGCGACCATTCACCAATACTTTTGTAGTGGTGTATCTGGATGAAATTCTAATTTACAGCAAGACTTGGTCTGAACACTTGCAACATATTCAACAGGTTTTGCACACCCTGTGGCAACACAAGCTATATGCCAACTTGGAAAAATGATCCTTTAGCATGGACAGGGTCCACTACCTGGGCTACATCATTGATCAGCATGGCGTACATGTGGATCCAGCCAAGATCTAATTCATCCGCGACTGTCTAGCCCCAACCACACTCACTGAGCTTTGGATCTTATTGGGCCTTGCCAATTTCTACCGCAGGTTCGTGTTGGGATTCTCCCATATTGCATGGGCCCTCAGCCAAATAAACAGGGGTGGTTGTAAGGCAAAATTTGTGGGGTCGGTCCCAACAACAAGCATTCAATGATTTGAAGCAACGCTTTTGTTCAGCCCTAGTGATTTCACTACCATACCTACAACATATCTTTGAGATCGAGACAGATGCTTTAGAATATGTTGTGGGTATCGTTCTCACTAAGAACGGCTATTACCCATGATTTTTTTCAATCTTGATGGTGTATTGATGATGGTGTACTCAGGCTCCTCATAAGAACTTTCTCCTGAGAAAAGTGACATTCATCTCTTCCTAGAAAACATACTTTTGAAGAGAGTACGCAGGTTGCTCATATCCTAGGGTGCGAGAATGACCCATTCTCGCAGGATGCCTTTAGCTAGGGTGCGAACCTCTCGCACTGTGCTACATAGCTAGGGTTCGAACTTGCTCTCAAGCTTGGAAAAAGATGAAGTCTTGATGGTTCTAGAAGGGAATCTTCTAGAAGAATGGGTTGGCATTCGAATGGTTATCCTTTTACTGGTTTCTCTGATATTGTGGGATCATTCTTATCCAAGTAACCATCTCATCCTCTCTTATATATTGATGGAATTCTCATGGAAAAGGTTAAGCAAGATTCATTGGAGAATTGGTGAAAGAATTGTGTGAAGGACCTAGCTTGAACAAGAGCTTGGAGACTCTAGCAAGTCTATCAAGAGGAATTGGATCTTCTTCATACAAGGATCGGGCAAGTGTGTGTGTTGGAGCCAAGAGCCACCGAAAGGAAGCTTGTGACATCAAGGCGATCAGGTTGTATCTTCTACTTTCGATTAATATGATACAGCGGCATGTCCTTTTCCCATAAAGTCATTCTTACTTTATTGTGTAATTCCTTGATCATACGCATAAGTTGACGGTTGAATATATTTTTCTATCTTCACTTTGGTTAGTTTGTGTTGTCTTGGTCTTGACCTCACAAGAGCACCGGAGCAAAGCGGGACAAACAGAGACCCTAGGAAGTGATACAAAGGTATGTTACTCGTTCCTCCCTACTAGCTAATTCAATGGTCAAAACTTAGGGAAAGAGTCATGTCCTGTCCTGTTTTGTTCTAGACCCAGGTGGATCTAGGGAGATCTGTTAGTGTCCGCACCTACCGATTAGTCCGACAACAAAATTGGCGACTCCAATGGGGATATAACCTATTTTCTTTGTGGTTTTTGGTGTTTTTCCTTGGCCATTTGCTCTTTCCTTACCTTTCTCCATTTATATCAATCTCTGAGTCTTCATGATACCCTGATAGACCCTCTGGGTCTAGAGGCCTCTTCAAAATTTGTGTCCTTTTCCAAAAATTTGCTTGGTTTCACACATTATCGCACTGCACTCCACTGTGGCCCATGAGAATATATTGAGTTCCCACCCTGCTTTTAGGTCCAGTGCGAGGTTCTCGCACTCTTCTCAAAGTTGGCCTGTGAGAATGACCCATTCTCGCACTATGTAATACTGTTAACCTGCAAACCCTCTTTTCAAAATTTTGGATTTGAGATATTTTCATTTTTAGCTACCCAGATCAGTATAGGTGCCTGAAAAGAGCTTCTTAGACCATTGGTTGATGTTTTCTTGTCTTCATTTTTGTGCACGAACAGTCTTAGGAAATCAAAGGCTCTTCCTATCACTTTTTTCTTGACTTTCGTTTCTTGACTTTTCTCTACAAAGATATACTCTCTGATTTTGGAATCTGAGTATGCTTGTTTGGTTAAGAACCAGCGATCGGTTGAAAATTGAGCTTCTTTGTATTTATCATTTGCTCATGATTTGAAAGATCATTTTTCTCATGCAATTGAAAAGACTAGTTTTGTCTGCTTGTTATTTTTGTTTCCATTGAAAGATTGGTTTGGGTTTTTCTCTATTGCTTGTTCATTAGTTTTTGGTTTTCTTCACTCTCACCATCATGGTGTAGGTCCTTTTTGAAAAGTGAAAAACATTTTTCTTTCAAAAGCATTTTCATCTTCGAAAGCATTGAAAATCAATTGTTGAAATTATTGAAAAAAACAATAGAGGATTGTTATTTTTGCGTGATTCATTGCAATTGCATTTTAAAGGAAATTGTGTATTGTAGTTCAAGGTTGATCCAGAAACCTTCTCTTTCCCTCCCGTACATAGGATTCATTGAACGGAAATTGATATATTTCATTCTTATCCATGCATCGTTGGGTCAAAGTCTCATACAACATCAGTTTCATCTCCGCTTCCTTTGAGTAACGACAACCCTTAATAACACTGTGCAATCGTAAAATTTAACTAGTAACTCTTTTCTAGGGATCTATTACACCAACATTTAGCTAGGATAGCGCTTTGGAATAGGAAGAGAGATACACTCTCCAAAGCAAAAAACACACAATAGCATTTTGTTTTAAGGAGTGTCAAATTCCATTTACAACATCTTTTCCTGGGAAGCCCTTCTCACACAAGGGTCAAACACGAGGTCGCATTGATATTGACAGAGTTACTCACCCTGCTTTGTTGATATCAGTGTAGAGATTGCACGTATTATGGGGATCACTTGGAGGTATACCCACAATGATGAGTGGAAGCCTTTTGAGTTGATTTCGGGCTAGATACCCTGCCCTTGCGTGTGGATCGGACTGTCGACTGTCCCCCCAAGATTTATTGTTGTTGTTGGTAACCTTAGCGGCCTATATTTCTAGGGTCTTACACAAGGTGACTGTGAAGGGGCAAGTCTTCACGGTACCTGGAATCGACGTTGGCCAAACTCACTCAGGTTCCTTGGAGGGTATACCCACGATTATGTGTGGGATCTTGCACCAGGGTGTAAGTCTGTTAAGCAGGTCGCCAGCATAAATTTTCCACCCTAGCCCAGCCCCTTCTCATCTCATTGTTGCGACGTTGGATTTCATCACCAACTAGTGATTTTGGAATTAGAAGGTCTTGTTTTCTTGGTGTTTCTTCCTAGATTTTGTTTACTAGCATGTGTTGTTTGTTTACCAAAGTTGACCATACATTTTTTCTTCATAAGTTTGTCACTCGTTTACAATAGCTCCTCCACGTCGTTCACGTAGAATGCAGGGTTTATCTCCAGAGCATCTGGAAGGTTCTCAACCCTTGCCTACAAGTTCACCTGAGGGCTCTCCTCGGCAGAGTGAATTCCAAGACGTTACCACGCCACAAGTGGAACGAACTGACTCTCTAGAACATTTCCGAATTACCAATACTCGAGAGGACTTTCGACTTCACCCCAATTCTGAGCGACAGTTTATGCGACTGAATTCTTTCAGAGACTTAGTTGTTGTGTCTTCTGGATCACCGGTTGGACCCTTTCCAGGCATAGAAGGCCAAGATCCTTTTTGGTCTACGAGCATTTTTCTACAGGACCTTTTTGGTGCAGGATCAGGGATTGAAACCATCATCTCACCTGTGATTTCTGAAATCATCTCACCTGTGATTTCTGAAATCTCTAGCCCAGAGACAGTATCGTTTACTACTACCTATTATTTTCCTAGTATGGATGCCCCGCGATTTGACCACATCTTGACCATCCCTATAGAAATGGCCCATCATACAGATACTACAAGTGTTCACACCGGGATTACCGCGGTTAGTCTCGCCCCCATCAGCACACCGCGAACGCCCAGCGTCACCCCAACACTACCACCTAGATACCTTGCATTGAATGCTTCCATTCCCACTCCTACGCAAACCCCATCTGGCTCTCCTAGTGATCCCTCTTCTTCTGGGCACTCTCTTCCCAATTTTATTCCGACACTCCCTCAATTTCCTTTTGGAGGACCTTTCTCGTCCTCCACTGGTAGTCTTAATCCCAGTGGCACTATTCCATCATTCACACCAAATTACCAAATTATCGCCGGTGGACAATGTCACCAAGGTGGCATGACTCAACCCCCTCTCAGCAGGCAAATTCCTATTGGAATGGAAATCCCAATTTGAACACAACCCCCAATTGGAATGTTGTCCCCAATTGGAACACCACCTTCGATAGGAGGACCGACCCCACCTTATGGACAAAACATACCTCCTTCCTTGGCCCAGTATTGGAATCATCTGATATAACATCCTTCTCAATCGACTGGGAGGCAACAGTTTCTGACTGCATCTATGATACCCCCTATTATAGGCCAACCATATCCAGGTACGTTCAATCCCATTTGGGGCTCGAATGCTCAAACTCATGTCCCTGTTCAAGGATACAATCCCATGAGCTACTATCCTCTCCAACCACCCCCGAATTTTCCTGGGTCTTCACATTATATGCAGACTGCTTATGGTCCTATTGGTTTGCCGACAGGGCTTCCTCCCCAAAGTCACCAGTACCCGTAGGCGAATCGACAATTACCCTTCTTGGCCACTTTGGATCTTCCGGATTTGTCAAGGATTTTAAATGATCCAATTCGTCACTCTCCCCAATGGCCTAATATACCAGCCAAGCTACCATCAAACATACCTAAATTTGATGGCAAAGCAGGAGATGACCCGAACAATCACGTCATGAATTTTCACCTCTGGTGTTCATCTAACTCGTTGATGTTTGACTCTATTCATTTATGTCTTTTTCAATGAACCCTCACAGGTTCTGCTGTGAAGTGGTATATAGAATTACCATGAGGTTTATTCGCTGACTTCAACACCCTAGCTATGGATTTCCTCACACACTACCAGTTACCGATTCATTATGAAACGGGGACCAAGATTTTGAGTTCTTTCAAACAAAACAAAGCCACTCATATATCCGATCACATTCATGAGTGGCAACGGAGATGACATCTCATTAAACTCGAAATCCCCGATCAGTTGCTGGCAGAGTGGTTCACAAAATAATTTGTGAATGACATCAGTCGTGACATCACCATGGGTGGAGTAGTCATGGAAGAGAAGGCCATAAGTCGTGCTCAATACCTTGACCTCATTTACTCAAAAACGGGTACCCTTTACGATTTACTACCTGACTTACCTCGTCCTTCCACTTCCACCACTTCAACTACTCCAGTTGCTTCTCATGCAGACGACGGTGTGATTGGCACTTTCCAGGCCCAACCACATTCCACCTCAAACACCAACCCCAAACCTGCTTCTTCTAATGTTCAAAATGCTCCGTCTCCTGCCCCTCCCACCAGCAAGACTTCTGAGGTAAATGCAGTTCAATCTACCCTAGCCGGTAAAAACAAATCCAAAAAGGGAAGGGGTAAGAATAAGGAGGATTGATCTGGATTTATGTAGGAACACAATGAAATACAGAAATACACATAAACACAGAGATGCAGCGGAAATAAGACTTCATTTCATTAATAACAAATGACTGATATATGCTTACAGACAGAATGGAAATAAACTAGCTAGGGCGTTGGTAGCTTATCTCTGAGAAGAGATGTGGCCGCTACTCGCATCCATGAGAAGATGATTACAATGAGGCTCTGAAGGCCCTTTTACAATAAACGAGAATACCAAAAGTCCTAGACATCCAAAAACCTAACCCTGGGAGATGAAGTGCCAAAAGTCATGTGGGCCCCGTTTGGGTAAGTTGGTGCATCAACTTCCCAGGGTCGTAACTTTTGCATACGATCTTCATTTTAGGCGTATGATAGCTTGTTGGAAAGATCTATCCGAGGCCTACAACGATCGAGACAAAATAACAACATTGGTTGTTATTTTTTGACTTAAACATACCCAAAAAAACATCGTTTAGGGCCTCAAAATGGCCCCGGAAGTTCAGGACCTGAAAAAAACTGCTAAAAATAGTAAACTGTGCGAAAACTGAAAAAATGAAAGAAGAAATGGTGGGGGTCCAAGTGGAATAGGTGGGTGGCCACCAATATCCACCTGGATAATTTCTCCCCACTTAGGAAGCAATGGTCCCCATTACGTTGAGTTCCTCCATGAGATGAGGAAACTTTTGTTGAACTTGGTCCCTGGTGAGCCATTTGCCTTGGTGAAGGAGTTGGCCTGCTTTGACAACTCGATATAGCGGTATCCTTTGTTTTCGGGTGTGCTTGATCTGTGTATCC